>CM042250.1:3429176-3704176 GCA_023566225.1 Romanogobio albipinnatus | reverse complement strand
TGTGTGTGTGTGTGTGTGTAAGAATGTATGTATGTATGTACAGTATGTATGTATGTATGTATGTATGTATGTATGTATGTGTGTAAGAATGTATGTATGTATGTATGCATGCATGTGTGTGTATGTATGTATGCATGTGTGTATGTATGTATGTGTGGATGTATGCATGAATATTTTTAAACAGGTACCATGTGTTTTTCTAATTTTCTGTAGGATGGAAACACTAATGTCGTTGAAATCATTTGCCTGAACATGAAAATGACTCACTCAGTGTGCCTTCACTCAGTGTGCCATTATTGCAGTAAAGGTCACTGAACAATTTCAGTCTTGATAACTTCAGGACCAACATTTTGCAGCTCATTTGAGCTGAAACCGTCATTAACACAGAGGTCGGGTGTAGAGTTCAGATCACCATAAGTGGCTAAAAACCAGGTCTGTGGTTTTCTTGCTATCTATCACAATCTTACAATTAGGTGAGATAACAAAACAAACATTACATATTCATTTAATAAATAAAACTTTTTTTCCTTTCTCTAATCGAATTGTTTCAAACAAAATATGCTTTTTTGAAGTTATTCTCAAAACTGATAACCTCGAAGCTGAGGGACGAATCAAAATGATTTTCCGTGGTAATTGCCATCACGTCACAAATGTTGGATTAGATAAAGCCGGTGTTGAACCCGGAACGTCCCTTTGAGAAGGCGACGGCCACTAAAATGACTGCAGATAAGGAAGTCAAATCTAGTTCAGTTAATGAATCAGAAATAATTTAAACGTCTTTAGAAGCGTATCAAAGTCAAGAGAATTAAGAGTATAAAAACTAAAACCAAAAAAGAAAAGTGCTCAGATGATGTGTGAGGGTCAAACCAATCAGCACGGCAGAAAGAATCTAATCAAATCAATGCGAGCCGCCGGGAATCAAAGAGACCGGGAGTTGGCTCTGATTCAACGCCGGCCGTATGAGACTGTGTGTGTCAGCGGAGTGTGAACGAGCTCGCTGAGAGACAGCCGGTGGAGTGACAACACACGCTAAGCCGTGTCAAACAAACATGTCTCTCATTGTTGCCGGCAGTCTGATCCCTCGACTTGGTCATGATTACAAAACGCTCCGAGATGCACAACAGAACAACGAGACGCAGACAATCCGATGCAAGCCTAGTCTTAACGAGCTAGTCAAAGAGCGCTCTGCGTATGTTCGGAGGAGGAAACGTGCTACCTCTGTTGTTTGAACCGATCTAGCGACGCCTGCGAATGCTTTCAGTCAGATATGGTGTGTTACACGTATTCTACAGCACAGGGAGAGACGCGAGCGATGTCGTCTTTGTGAGGGTGTCAGGGGCGTTCCTCTGTGTCTTTGTGATATCGGCGAGCGAAATGAAAGCCTGCGGTGGAGATGGAGTCCGCTGAGAACCGCGTCTTGCTTGCTGTGCCAGACTCCATCCCCTCGCTGCCAGTCATTACAGCTGAGAACATGGCCGCACAGAGGGCTAATCCTTAAGTGGAAGCGCTTTTGGCTGGAGACGCAGAGAAGTTGCGAACGTGGTTATCGCTGCGACGGCAGATCCTCTTCTGCTAATTAATTAGAAGGAGGGGAGGGCGGCGGGGGACTCTGAAGTATTCTGCAACCGTTCATTATTAACTAATCAGAGCTGGAGAGGGACTGATTGTTAAACGGAGCTGAGAGAGGGAATGTTTGCTTTAACTGGCTTTGACTTGTTAGGTTAGATCGGTCAACATTACTTGACCAGGATTGCATGTAAGCTCTTATTGTACAAAGACAGTTGTGGCTTTAACATCTGACTGGATGAGTTGTTTTATACTAGCCTATTAAACCAAATTACAGATTAAGAATATTTGTGTATTACTGAAAGTAACTTGATTTTCACGTTTTCTGAGGAAAATGTGAGTGTTGGTTGCCGCCACAATGGTAGAGTGTTTTAGGGTGTTGCTATTTGGGGTGTTTAAATTAATCGCTTCTATGCACTGGGATTCTGCATCAATGCAGTAACAGACCATAATCGATTACAGGAAATGCATTCACTATTTTAACATTTACAGCGTGTGTGTGCAAGAGTGTGTGTTTGTGTGTGCGACTGCAAGCTTGTGCGTGCAAGTGTGTGTGTGTGTGTGCGAGCTTGTGCGTGTGTGCGAGTATATGCGTGCGTGTGCGTGAGAGCGTGTGGGCGGGTGTGTCTGCATGCGAGTGTGAGCGTGTGCGAGTGTGTATGAGTGAGCGTGTGTGCGTTTGTGTGTACGAGCGTTTGCATGCGTGCGTGTGTGCGTATGGAAAGCCAAGAGGGCCAAAAACACGTCAAATTTAACACTTATTTAACGCATATTTCACGTGTTAAATACACGTAAAATACGTGTTAAAACGTGTTGTTTACGCGTGACAAATCAGTGCATATTTTACGTGTAATTAACGTATTTTAAATGTACAGTAAAATACGCGTGAAATACACGTTAAAAATCAGTTTGAACAGGTCAGTGTCATTGGCTGCTGAAGACTTGGGTCTATCCATCTTCCATCTGTCTGACCGTCCGTTCATCCATTCATTCATCCAATGTATGTGTGTGTGCGAGCATGTGCGTGCAAGTGTGTGCAAGCGTGTGTGTAAGTGTGTGTGCATGCAAGTGTGTGTGTGAGCGTTTGCATGCATGTGTGAATGCGAGTGTGTACGAGCGTGTGCGAGTGTCTGCATGCAAGCGTGTGTGTGAGCGTGTGTTCTCGAGAGCATGCGTGTGCGCGAGTGTGTATGAGCGAGCATGTGTGAGCGTTTGCATGCGTGTGTGAGCATGTATGTGTGAGTATGTGTGTGTGTGTGTGTGTGCAAGCATGTGCGTGCAAATGTATGTATGTGTGTGTGTGTGCGGTTGTGTGTGTACGAGCGCTTGCATGCGTGCAAGTGTGCTTGAGAGTGTGTGTGTGTGAGCATGTGCGAGTGTGTCTGCATGCGAGCATGTTTGTGTGTTCTCAAGTGCATGCGCGTGAGCGTGTATGTGCGAACGTGTGTGAGCGTTTGCATGCGAGCGTGTGTGTGTGTGTGTGTGTGTGTGTTTGCATGTGTGTGTTCGCAAGCACATGCGTGTGTGTGAGCGTGCGTGTCAGTGTGCGTGTGTGTTATTGTAACTTAAGTACACTACATGACAGTGTCCTGCTCTCAGTATTCACTAGTGTTTGTTAGCTCTAAATGCTCCTGTCGTCTGTGTGTTCACACTGAAGGTGTGTTTGATGTTTGACACATTCAGGGAGTTCATACACATCTGACTGCTTGTGTTCACTGACGAAATTGTAGCCATGAGCAGTAATATTGAAAATTAAGGATGCAACGTATCATGATATCGAATCGAATCGTTGACCTCATAATCGAACTGAATGGTGAGACCAGTGACGATTCACACCTCTAGTTGCAATGTGCTTGTCCATAATATGTTTTTGTTTTTCTCTCCTTTTTGGCCTTCCGTCCACACGGAGACAGTGTTTTGGAAAACGCATTCCCAAATGGATACGTTTGAAACTTCAAAAAGTTCCAATCTCATAACCGAACACACACACACAAGCTCCCTCCCCGCTCTCTTACCCTTGTTGGCACAGGCGATCCACTGCAGAGGAGTGACATCATAGTTGTGCTGCCCCACCGAGAATGTGAAAACTCTCACCTGTGGATGGAAGATGGTTCATTAGGTCATGTGATGCATCTATATACAGATTAGCCCCACCATTGACGCCATTTAACAGCATAAGTATTGTTTTATCATTTCGAAATATTCAGCTAGAATGCCCGTTTTATATTGGAATGACATTGGGGTTATGATGTCATAGCTTTGATGTTATCCCATTGGTCCAAAATCTCACAGTTTTAGGGAGAACAGAAAAACAACTTGTCACTGGATGGAAGCACCAGAATGTTTTGAATCGACTCACTGTTTTGTTTGGCCAGTTGTACTTCTCAAAGATGTCCTGAGCACGGTCCTCTCCGCCGTCGGTGAACATCATGATCATCTTATTGCAGTTTGCTCTCGGAGCGCTGGTCTCCTGTGAGGAACAGAAACACAGGAATGCACCGAGCGGTGATGTTTTTAACCAGGAATGATGTGTTATGTCAAAAATGCACCTGGTGGAGTTGCTTACGCTCATGACACATAGCAACACAGCTAATATATTTGACCTTTTATTGAATGTAGCTTACATTTACTTGTTAAAGGTCGCATGGCATGGCATTATAATTTTATGGGGTTTATTTAACATTAATATGAGTTCCCCTAGCCTGTATATGGTCCCCAAGTGGCTAGAAATTGTGATAGGTGTAAAGCGAGTTCTGGCTGTCTCTCTGCCTTTGAGAAAATGAGAGCTCAGACGAGCCGATCTGGAATCTGTATGCCGTCATACTGGGAACGGTTTCCTCCCCTCTGGTCCACATGCAGTCCGTCTCTCTCTCTCTGGCTTGCAGACCTCGCTAAACCACGCCCCCTCCGCCACATAGAGACAAGCGTATTTAGGCCACGCCCACACCGGGGGGGGGGGGGGGGGGTCACAATCCAACGCTCTCCATTGACTTTGCATTGCGTGAGGCTGCCTCCTTGTCATTTCGGACTTTTAACAAGAAACAGAACAATGTCTAAAAGCTGATATGTGACAAAGTGTACAGCAAACAAGCTAAACAACACAGAAATAAGTTTTTATAAGCGTTTACGCTTATAAAACGAGCGTTTAAGGAGTCAAAAGTGGATAAGGGCAGTAAAACGTGAAGCTTCAGCAGGAAGAATGGGTACATTTTGGGATCCTGACACTCAGTGTGTCTCAGTATGCCTATGTGTGCAGTAAACATGTTGTCACTGTTAAGTCAAATACCCAAATGTCAGTTTTATATATTATATTTCCTGTCTCTGATCACGTTCACATAATAGTGTGTGTAGTTCTCAGTGTAATATAACGTTTTGCGCGTCTCAATGGCCTGTACCCACTTTTTTGTCCTTAAACGCTCGTTTTTTGGCTCAACAGCTTCTGGGTTTTTGGTTGTGGGTTGTTTAGCTTGTTTGCTGTACACTTTGTCACATATCCGCTTTTAGACATTGTTCTGTTTTTTGTTATAAGTCCGAAATGGCAAGGAGGCGCTTCACGCAATGCAAAGTCAATGGAGAGTGTTCGATTGTTTTCCCCCCGGTGGGCGTGGTCTTCAGATTATGACGCGTGTCGCTCTGTCTCTATAATCTAACACTCATTTCAAATGCAAAGATGTCAGCCAATCACAACAGTGTGCGTTATCACTGAAGTCTCACAGCAGACACGCCCCTTCAAACAGAGCATTCAAGCCAGAGGGCTAATATCAAGATAGAAAAAATGCTTTTTATTTCTAAATTATTACATGTATGTAAAAATCATACTAACAATATAAGTACACCTCAGGAAACATTATAAAATAATAAAAACAATCCATGCCATGGGACCTTTAATGCACCGTTAAAAGCTGTTGAGTTGTGTTTGAGTCGCAATGTACAAAAGGGCCGTTCTATTGTATTTCTGATATTCCATTGTAGTTATCATATAAACTATTTGCAAATAATATATTTTTTAAAATATGCACACATTCACTCTTTATTTCCATCTGCCTAATATGTAAAAATGCAAAACGTGTCTTGTCATTTCAAATTAAGTTATGATTTACATAAATAATGCCATATTTTCAATTCAAAATGGTGAAATTTCATAAAAAATGCTTTGCGTCACTTGATATTACTGTTGGTCACTGAACGTTTTTAACATAAAACAGTTGTCAAATATTTTAAGGGCCCTATTTTATTGATCTGAGCTCATGGTCTGAAGCTCACGCCGCAGATGCACTCAGGGCGTGTCCGAATCCACTTTTGCTAGTTTAATGATGGGAAAACGGACCAGACGCATGGTCTAAAAGGGTTGTGCCTCGTCTCTTAATGAGTCATGGGTGTGTTTTGGGCGTAACGAGCAATAAACCAATCAGAGTCTCATCTCCCCTTCCCTTTAAAAGCCAGTTGTGCTGCACCATGAGCGGATTCACTATTTACATGCTGGAATATAGACACCCTCAACCTGACGAGTCAGTTTAAATACATGTGTGTATTGCCACGATTGGTTAAATAAGTAGAAATTTCATTCGTCATTACTGCAAATAGGTAAGTCTGATACATGCAATGACTATCCATTATGACATTTTTATCTTTATGTACACCAGTGCTGGGAATAACGGTAACGAGTAATCAGACGAATTACTGTTTCTCCTGTTACAACACCGTTAGCGTTACTGAGAATAAAATGCGGCGTTACTATAATTGAGCTCACTGAAGTGGTTTTCATCCGAACAGGCTCTCTGTCAGTCGGACCTGCAACGTGTTTTTCTCTCTGGTTGGTTGGTGTGTGTGTGTGTGCGGGTTGGGGGGTGGGTGGTTTTGGTACACATAACTGATGATGATTGGTGGGTGGGAGACAAGGTTGGAGTTGATAGGTTGAGTTCACTCACACACACCTACGACGCACACGCATATGCACAGTCACACACACCAACGATCAGGAGGTGTCAGAGCAATGGCAAGTCCAACGACTTCAAAGGTAGCTTTCGCAAACTGGAAGTATAAGCTCTACTTTTCCCTCGTTGAGGTGAAAGGTAAGAATCTTTATGTAACGTGCAACTTATGCCCAGGAAGAAAGAGTCTCTCCACGTCGGTGGCAAGTCATGAAGCGCCTCACATCATCACATGCTGCCACAACATTAGCGGCTAAAAACCCAGGTGATAACATGAGCTCCACTACCAAAGGAGTAGTATAGAACTGATAATATTTACACTATAGTAGGCCTACTGATAATATTTACAATAATGTATGGAATTTGATAGGTGTCTCTCACAGTGTCCCACAGCAACATTACAATAGTGTACATTAAAGTACAATGTTTTATAATAATAATTTATTCTATTTAGTGTTCATTTAACATATTTAATATTGGGGGCATCCAAGTTATTGGACATATTTGAACATTTGAGAAAAAAAAGTAACACAGTAGTTACTTTCCCTGGTAATTAGGTACTTTTATAATGATGTAACTCAGTTACTATTTGTAAGAAGTAACTATAACTAATTACTTTTTTAAAGTATTGTGCCCAACACTGATGTCCTCAATAATAATATTTTATTACGCATGTTGTGCACCGCCTATAGGCTCATGTTACTTACACACCCTTTAAATAACACACAAATACTGCACTATTGACTTTAGAGCAGGTGTGTGTTGGTCAATGGTCAGTGGTTTTCAGTTCCTCACAATAGCAACCCTCCAACAATGCTCCTGATCACACCTGGTGTTCAGACCATGGGGGAACAGATGCGCCAGTGCATTTGATATCTAAACAACGTGGAGCTGGACGTGAACATGAGAACTAGCAGACTTGGCGCCACATTGCGGTGAGTGAATAACAGGGCCCTAAATGTTTAGCAGCTTACACTTTCACAGCTATAACTAAAGTGTCCCAATTGGAAAACCCTTGTGCTTTTACTCTACATCCTTGAAATGCATCATTTATTAATGATAAGCATAACATGCTTACGAAGCGTTTGCACTGACATACTTGCACAAGAAGCCTTAGAACGACGCATGCTTGAACACAAATGACCTTGGATATAAATTGTCCCGTTTGGCGGAGTACCCGCGCATGTGTCCGAGCACTAAACCGTGAGCGTGTGTGTGCAGGCACGTCTGTTCCTCTAATCATATGTCTGCTTTTGTGCCAGCTGCCGCGACTATCCTATCTCTGACGAGTTAGCCAAAAGTCCCCTCTCACTATTCCGTCCAATCACAGCTGTCATTGACATTCGGCCTACGCCACATCACTCTGACAAGATTCTAATAAAGATAAATAATACTGCCTCAATTACAAATTTACAGCGCTTTCGTCTCGGCCTATCAGGAGTCAGCAGGCAGAAATTAAAATGCCTCGGTGGTTGTGGATCTGAGAACGACAGCAGAGGTGGTGAAAGAGAAAGTCAGAAAGAACGGCTCTCTTCGGTCGGAAGAGAATACAGATTTGTCTGTGCATTCGGCCCGTCTCATCAATCACACCATCACGATCTGGTAGAGCAGAAACGTGTGCGATGAAGCCACAGCATGGCCATATTTATCATCAGTCAATCTAGAAAAGTCAGAAGATTCTTTCAGCAAGTTGTCTGAATGTACGCTCTTGACTCATTTCTGTCTGTTCAAGGAAATTTTAGGATATAAATATGAGAAAAGGCTGACACTTAAATTAAATATAACTGAGAAGTCTGTTAAATCTCAGAAGCTTTGAAAAGGCAACATCCGAGCAATACAATTTTCCGCTGAGTTGGTAAGAGGATGTTTTGGCATTAGCATCAATGTAACCAAATCCGGCTAAATCCAGAATAAAAAACTCTCCCTGGGGATATCCAAGGATCTCCTCATGGCAAAATATTGCATAGCTAAAATATATGTTTTTAATATAAATTTTATAGTTTAAAAATGTAAAATTTTACATTTGAGTTGCTTTCTTGAGGTATCAACTAAAATTCTTTTTTTTCTCATATGCATATAATACTATATTGCCAAAAGTATTGGGACGCCCCTCCAAATCACTGAGTTCAGGTGTTCAATCACTTCATGGCCATAGGTGTATAACTCAAGCACTAGGCGTGCAGACGCTTCTACACACATTAGTGAAAGAATGGGCCGCTCTCAGGAGCTCAGAGAACTCAAGCGTGGTACTGTGATCGGTGGACACCTGTGCAATGCCAAGTCCATTCGGGAAATTTCCTCACTACTAAATATTCCACGCTCAACTGTTAGTGGTGTTATAACAAAGTGGAAGCGACTGGGAACAACAGCAACTCAGCCACGAAGTGAAATCAGAGCGGGGTCAGCGCATGCTGAGGGTCACAGAAGTCGCCAACTTTCTGCAGAGTCAAGAGCTCCAGACCTCCAAACTCCTGTGGCCTTCAGATGAGCTCAAGAACAGTGTGCAGAGCTTCATGGAATGGGTTTCCATGGCCGAGCAGCTCATCCAAGCCTTACATCACCAAGTGCAATGCAAAGCGTGGGATGCAGTGGGGTAAAGCGTGCCACCACTGGACTCATGAGCAGCGGAGACGTGTTCTCTGAGTGACCAATCACGCTTCTCTGTCTGACAATCCCATGGACGAGTCGGGGTTTGGCGGTTGCCAGGAGAACGGGAATTGCCTGACTGCATTGTGCCAAGTGTAAAGTTTGGAGGAGGGGGGATTATGGGGTGGGGTTGTTTTTCAGGGATTGGTCCCTTAGTTCCAGTGAAAGGAACTCTTAATGCTTCACCAAGACATTTTGGACAATTTCATGCTCCCAACTTTGTGGGAACAGTTTGGGGATGAGCTCCAACATGACAGAGAAGCAGAGACTGAGAGCCAGGCCTTCTCGTCCAACATCAGTGCCTGACCTCACAAATGCGCTTCTAGAAGAATGGTCAAAAATTCCCATAAACACACTCCTAAACCTTGAGGAAAGCCTTCCCAGAAGAGCTGAAGCTGTTAGAGCTGCAAAGGGTGGGCCGACTCCATATTAAACCCTACAGATTAAGAATGGGATGGCATTAAAGTTCAAGTGCATGTAAAGGCAGGCGTCCCAAAACTTTTGGCAATATAGTGTATCTAGGGCTTAACATTAACTTTTTTGCTCACTAGTCACTGTGGCTTGTGGTTTTCCAAAGTTACTAGCCACTCAGTATTTTCACTGGCCACAATTTTGACATTGATACCACGGTGAAAAACTGCCATATAGATATTTAAAATATAATCTCATAATTTGGCAGCAGGAAAATTAGGCTGCTGTCACTTTAAGAGCTGACGCACAGATCCATTACACTGTAACACATGCGTTTTCTTTCTCAACTGTTTACGTTCACTTAATAACTGACTGTGTTTACATGAATACTCGCCCAGACCGGCATATTATTTTGTATTGAATGACATTATTTTGACTGTTTACGCAGCGAAAACGAACTCAAGGTGGATTTATGTGTGCACACTTTGAGTGTGAGCACAAAATCGGCGGGAGTGAGTAAAACTATGCACAATATGCCACAGAATATCCCACATTGAAATTCAGTGTGTGCGTGTGTGTGTTCACTACTCACTGCTCTTAATGTGTGTGCACTAACTTGTGTTAAAAGCTGAGGACAAATTCCGAGTATAGGCCTTCACGTCATGTCTCTTTAATAAAAGATTAACATTTATAATGTTACAAAAATGTCTTATTTAAAAGAAATGCCGTTATTTTGAACTGTCTGTTCATCAAAGAATGATGTTTCATGATTTGATCACAAACATATTTAGCAGCATGACTGTTTTCAACATTTATAATAATCATAAATCCTCATATTAGAATGATTTCTGAAGGATCATGTGACACTGAAGACTGGAGTAATGATGATGAAAATTCAGCTTTGATCACAGAAATAAATGATATTTTAACATATATTCAAACAGGAAAGAGTTCTTGTAAAATGTAAAAGTATTTCACAATATTACTGTATATATAATGAAATAAATGCAGCCTTGGTGAGTATAAGAGACTTATATATACACGCACATGATAAGGGAAAACTTCCGTATAGAGTTATTCTGCAGTCATTAACACTATTTAAAAACATGAAAACAGCGCGTCTTCATGTACATAAGTAAACATCAGTGTGTGTGTGTGTGTGTGTGTGTGTGTGTCTTACGTTTAACAGCTGGTCAAAGGCAAACTGAAAGCCGGTCTTGTAGTCTGTCGTCCCCTTCGCTTGCATGTTCATCACAGCCTCTTTGAAGATCTTCTTGTTCTTTATGTTTGCTTGGACCAGCGTGGTGAAGCATGGCACCACGGCGTACGCTTTCTCGTTGAACTGACAGACAGAGAGACAGACAGCAGCTGCTTTAGCAAGTCCATTAAAAGCGTCATTATTCGTCTCCATTAGATCATCATTTCTGCTGTTAACTCTCACTAATGGAGTCACTTACACCTGATTGATTTTTCTCGCAATTCATAATTTGCTTCCACTGCAGATGAATCAACTCGATGAAACTTGAAATCTATTTAAAATCTATTTCACATCACTAATCATCTGGATGGTTTAATACTGCTCAAATAGGTTTTTTGACCATGCAAAACACACTGTGAGTGGTTGACGGGGTGTTTGCATTTTCTTGAGGATCAAACCAGTTTTCACGTGACGCCACACGCTTATAGGAACACCCACCTGGAGCGCAAAACAAGGCTTTCTTCCGTTGCCCACCAGTCATTTTTACCAGGTTTGTAGTCAGTAATGCAGTAAGACAGTGACATTAAAAGACGAAAATAAATATACACCTTATTGATGTTGCATACTTTATACAGGAAAGCAGATGAACACAAAATATTAGTGCAACACAAGGTTTCATGTTAAGCGTTTTTTCCATTGAAACACATTATAAACAAAACGCCATGCGTTCATATTCTGGCCTCATCTGCTCGCCTGTACAGGTGCTGGTCATACAATTAGAATATCATCAAAAAGTTTATTTATTTCACTAATTCCATTCAAAAAGTGAAATGTGTATATTATATATATATATATATATATATATATATATATATATATATATATATATATATATATATATATATATATATATATATATATATTTCAAATGTTTATTTCTTTAAATTTTGATGATTATAACTGACAAATAAGGGAAATCCCAAATTCAGTATCTCATAAAATTAGAATATTGTGAAAAGGTTCAATATTGTAGACACCTGGTGCCACACTCTAATCAGCTAATGAACTCAAAACACCTGCAAAGGCCTTTAAATGGTCTCTCAGTCTAGTTCTGTAGGCTACACAATCATGGGGAAGACTGCTGACTTGACAGTTGTCCAAAAGACGACCATTGACACCTTGCACAAGGAGGGCAAGACACAAAAGGTCATTGCAAAAGGGGCTGGCTGTTCACAGAGCTCTGTCCAAGCACATTAATAGAGAGGCGAAGGGAAGGAAAAGATGTGGTAGAAAAAAGTGTACAAGCAATAGGGATAACCGCACCCTGGAGAGGATTGTGAAACAAAACCCATTCAAAAATGTGGGGGAGATTCACAAAGAGTGGACTGGAGCTGGAGTCAGTGCTTCAAGAACCACTACACACAGATGTATGCAAGGCATGGGTTTCAGCTGTCGCATTCCTTGTGTCAAGCCACTCTTGAACAAAAAAACGCGTCAGAAGCGTCTCACCTGGGACTGCTGTAAATTTTGAAAGTAAATTTTGCATTTCCTTTGGAAATCAGGGTCCCAGAGTCTGGAGGAAGAGAGGAGAGACACACAATCCACGTTGCTTGAGGTCCAGTGTAAAGTTTCCACAGTCAGTGATGGTTTGGGGTGCCATGTCATCTGCTGGTGTTGGGCCACTGTGTTTTCTGAGGTCCAAGGTCAATGCAGCCGTATACCAGGAAGTTTTAGAGTTCATGCTTCCTGCTGCTGACCAACTTTATGGAGATGCAGATTTCCTTTTCCAACAGGACTTGGCACCTGCACACAGTGCCAAAGCAACCAGTACCTGGTTTAAGGACCATGGTATCCCTGTTCTTAATTGGCCAGCAAACTTGCCTGACCTTAACCCCATAGAAAATCAATGGGGTATTGTGAAGAGGAAGATGAGATATGCCAGACCCAACAATGCAGAAGAGCTGAAGGCCACTATCAGAGCAACCTGGGCTCTCATAACACCTGAGCAGTGCCACAGACTGATCGACTCCATGCCACGCCGCATTGCTGCAGTAATTCAGGCAAAAGGAGCCCCAACTAAGTATTGAGTGCTGGACATGCTCATACTTTTCAGTTGGCCAAGATTTCTAAAAATCCTTTATTTGTATTGGTCTTAAGTAATATTCTAATTTTCTGAGATACTGAATTTGGGATTTTCCTTAGTTGTCAGTTATAATCATCAAAATTAAAAGAAATAAACATTTAAAATATATCAGTCTGTGTGTAATGAATGAATATAATATACAAGTTGAACTTTTTGAATGGAATTAGTGAAATAAATCAACTTTTTGATGATATTCTAATTATATGACCAGCACCTGTATATAGTATGCATCATAAAAAAGGTGTAAACTGAATTTGATCTTTTAATATCACTGTTTTAGTACATTACGGCACTTTAAGGTTGGGTTGCACAAATAAGGATTCTTTAGCCTGGCGTCGGTTCACCCTCCGTCTGCTGCTTGATCAGCTCTATAATAACGGTTTTACAGTGGTGCAAAAACTCGATTTAAAATAAAACTCATATCAGCAAATCCTAGATTAGTGTAAAACTTTGCTTAATTGAAACCTTAATGGTGCAACCCACCCTAAAGTGTTTTTCACGTTAAATTTTTTAGAACGTACCGTTGTTTTTAGTGATTGAAATACTGCGGCAGGTGCTGTATGTGCATCTTGTTCACATATACAGAACTATAACTTAAAAAATATGGTAGCAACATTTTAGGTTTTACAAATTTAAGTTAAATTTACAGTAAATAACCGTATTTCATTAATTGAAATAATGTTAAATTACCAACCTATTGAAATACTAATATCTGTGTTGTACCTTTGATATTTACTGACAACCACCAATCACAGTGGAGATCACATGATTAATCAAAGCTTTTAGGAGGACAATACTAATATATAGAAGGTAACACACATCATAACACACATGACATTTAAAAAATGCAATAAACATTTTTCAATTTATCAACATTAAATGTAACATAAAACCCTAATGTACATAACTGATTAGACAAAACTAAGAAGAAACTAAATTATTTCTGCGAAGAATAATTTTCTGTCACGCAGGGAATTCTGGGAATGTTAATTTACAGTTTTTCACTGTTAATTACAGAAATACTGTAAATTTAACGGTATTTACTGTAAAACATTAAATGTTAGGTTAGATCTATTACAGTTATTCACCGGAAGCACAGAAACTTTCTGTTAACCAGTTACTGTTTTTAACCGTAGCATTTTTACAGTCTTTTACCGTTAAAATCCCGATCATTTTTTACAGTGTACTGATTAAGAAACTGCACAAATGGTGCATGTTAGGTGCTACAGTTTAATACTTGCACTAATACAACTGACTGATGCAAATAACATCATAACAGTATCAGTACAGCTTTACTTAGAGAATGCACACACCTCAGCATAAAGCATTCATGTGTGTGTGTGTGTGTGTGTGTGTGTGTGTGTGTGTGTGTGTGTGTGTGTGTGTGTGTGTGTGTGTGTGTGTGCGCGAGAGGAAGAACAGCTGTGAAAATCTGAGGTACATCCGGCTGTCTTGATTATAAGGTTCTACACCGCAGGTGCAGAGGAAAAAAATGCCAATGCAAACAAAAAAGAAACGAGAAATATCCCTGCCTATAGGAGAGAAAAATCCCTTTAACATTTCAATAACTCTTCCTCTATAGAGAAAGGATTAAAGAGAGAGCAAACTGAGACTTGATGTACCAATGTCAGACTGATTCGGTTCTTGAGTTCGACTCACTGACTCAATGATCCCACATCTCCATGGAAGGAACTATTATGGACTACTTTTATGATGCTATTGCATCCATTTTTGAAGCTTGAACGCACCAGTTGCTATTGAAATTGCCAGAATGTACATTTCCTGAGGAACATGCGAGTGGTGCTTGCAGTGGCAAAACTTGGCACTTGGTTGCTATTGTTTTTGGCTCTACTAGAGCAGGTTTTCATGCTTGAATGCTGATTATTTTCCCATATTCTCCATTGTTGCAGCTCCTCTCTTCCCAGTCTGTAGAGATGGGCATATCGATATATCGATGCTGATGTGAGTATCGAAAAGTATCGATATTCAAATAAAAATATCGATACTAAGGTGTTTTTTACCAGTAATTTTAAAAGATTATTTAACCCTTAAATGCATACCTCGGGTCTTTAGCGACCCGAGACGTCATTCACAACCCTCCTCCTCATTCATTTTTTAAAGTTAG
The DNA here is from genome assembly GCA_023566225.1 of Romanogobio albipinnatus. Classification (NCBI taxonomy): domain Eukaryota; kingdom Metazoa; phylum Chordata; class Actinopteri; order Cypriniformes; family Gobionidae; genus Romanogobio; species Romanogobio albipinnatus. Next base: position 3,689,156 of record CM042250.1, on the reverse strand, counting down.
ACATCAACCTTCTTAGTATTCCTCACTCAATCCATTTTAAACAATATAACAAGGAAAAAATAATACAATTATAATTGAAAGCCTGTTTTTCCACTAGTTTTTTGTCAAAATTGTATAGGGTCGATAACGACCCGTGGTGTGTAGATTGTACGCATTTCTTTCCCAGCACAATAATAAATAAATCTATAATGACGAAATAAGTGCAATTCACCTTTATTCCACAAGGTGGCAATGTCTGATACGCAATGATGAAGTGACGTTTCACTCATAGTGATCTCAGACAGAAAACGAAACAATAATACATATATATATAATCTGAAAAACTTGAAATGGCTCAGTGATTTACTGTAAAGCAAGAACTGAACACAATCAAATATTAATGTCACTGTCACTTGATGATGGATCTGGTGTAGGAAGCTGTCTGTGATCAAAATATTGATTTTGAAGATGTTGAAAATGAGTTTTGACAATATGCGTGAGATGGCGAATATGATCCAGAAATGAGTTCTGACGAGGACAGTGATGATGCTATAAAACATCTGCTCAAACTGAACCCTTCCAAGCTCCAAAAGTTAACGATTTTTTTTATTTTATTCTTCTGTAATTGTTGCTCTAATATCAGGAGTTTTATATGTTATCGCGACAGGTATAGATCTATCCATGTTCGATATAGATCCGTAAGAATGTGTAAGAATGTTTGGCGAAACAGTCATGCATTTAAGGGTTAATGCATACAATACGAATATCCTATGTTAACGAATACACTGATGACAATGTATTCAAACAGGGCTGCGTTTCCCAAAAGTATCATAAGAAACCATGACCGCCCATCAGAAGACAGAAAAACATCATATGTTTGAGTTATTTCACAATAAACAAATAGAAATTGTAGCCTATAGTGCAATTACACTCTTTAAATTAAATGTTAAAGGCCTGTTCACACCGGGACGATTTTCGCGCGCGTTTATCGCAGATGTTTAACGCCTTGTGACTAAACAAAGGGCGCCAATGTGAGTGTGCACATCGGCAGACATAAAAGCGTTATTTTAAAAAAAGCACGTAAATACTGTCTCTCTTCTTCTTCTGTGTGACTCTCTTCTTTGCACGTTCACTCGGCGCATCGCCCGTAAAAATCACTCAAGAGGCGCCGAAAAGCCTCTCGAAAAACGCTGGCGATAAGTGCGCACGATATTCGTCCCAGTGTGCACAGGCCTTATGAGTTCATATTGATCATGTTCTATTCTGTAACTACTGTTAATATAAATCATACACTGTCAGAATAAAAAGGTTGCATTTTATGGGTGCAACGTCTAGCAGTCCCTTGAAAATGAACCATGTTTTTACTACAGTGATGGTAGTTCAACTATAGTATTTGTAGATTTCCATGGTTACCACTACAAGTAAACATATTTGAACCATGTGTAAACAAAAATATGATTTATAAGTTGCAATTAAAGCGTATTGAATGTTAAAATGCCTTTCAAATATAATGTTAAGTGGGTATCTTTACCATTTTAATAATTTAATAATTAAAATTTTTCGAAGTATCGTTTCGTTATCGATATCGGTGATCCTGGCCTTGGAAATATCGTATCGTATCGAAAACAAAATTAATGGTATCGCCTAAGTAATGCTCTGTTTATGGTGCGTTCACGTCATGTCATAAAGATCGTATTTATGAGTATTTATGAGTTGAATGCACATGAACGCCACCCCGAAGTCGTAAATACCAGTGGGAAGTTCGGGATTTTCTTTAAGCCCCGATCTGTACGAGTTGGGGCCGTGTCAGTGAGAAACATGGCGGAATCAATAGAGACAGAGCATATGTAGGCCACGCCCACACCGGGGGGGGAAAACAATCCAAAGCTCTCCATTGACTTTGCATTGCGTGAGGCTGCCTCCTTGCCATTTCGGACTTATAACAAAAAACAGAACAATGTCTAAAAGCTGATATGTGACAAAGTGTACAGCAAACAAGCTAAAAAACATAAGAAATACGTTTTTATAAGCTGTCGACCCAAAAAAACAAGCGTTTAAGGAGTCAAAAGTGGATAAGGGCAGTAAAACGTGAAGCTTCAGCAGGAAGAATGGGTATATTTTGGGATCCTGACACTCAGTGTGTCTCAGTATGCCTATGTGTGCAGTAAACATCAGTCACTGTTAAGTCAAATATCCATATGTCAGTTTTATATATTATATTTCCTGTCTCTGATCACGTTCACATAATAGTGTGTGTAGTTCTCAGTGTAATATAACGTGTCGCGCTCTGTCTCAATGGCCTGTATCCACTTTTTTGTCCTTAAACGCTCGTTTTTTGGGTCAACAGCTTCTGTGTTTTTGGTTGTGGGTTTTGTTTAGCTTGTTTGCTGTACACTTTGTCACATATCCGCTTTTAGACATTGTTCTGTTTTTTTGTTATAAGTCCGAAATGACAAGGAGGCGCTTCATGCATACAAAGTCAATGGAGAGCGTCTGATTGGTTTCCCCCCCGGTGGGCGTGGTCTTCAGATTATGACGCGTGTCGCTCTGTCTCTATGGATCCAGCATCTGTAGTTGAATATAACTGATATTTAGCAGTGACATTGTCAGGCTTTGTCATTTACAACAAATTAAGATAGCATTATAATTAGTGGTGGGCCGTTATCGGCGTTAACGTGTATGAGTTAACGCGAGACTCATATCGGGCGATAAAAAAAATATCGTCGTTAATCTATTCTCAAAGTTGGGTTGGGAGCTGGGTCTATACTACGCAAGCTATGATGACTTTCACCTTGATATTTTAGCGCGGATGTACACCTAGCCGAATTGCACTGTAGGGGCGAGAGAACGAGTCTTCGAACCGGTGTGTATGCCTACTAGTGTTGTCAAAAATATTGATATTTCGCTATGTATCGATACAGAAATATCTGAAACGTTACAATACTCGTTTTCTCTCCTCTCCTCTCCTCTCCAGCGAGTGACACGCACCGCCTCCTCTCATTCAGTCCGTTTAATCCTCTGAACACGGCGAACACGTGTTCTGCTGGACTTTTCCTCATGACAGCGTCTTAGTATTGGTGTGACCGGTCTGAATTTCGCGTGGAGTTGCACATAACGTTAATTCTACTAATTCCCGCAGATTTCGCGCTCGCATCTGAAGCGCACACACACATACCGTAATAAAGCCGCCTCTGACATACAAGTGCAAAAATGAGCTCCTTTTTCCAGCTTATTAATGGTCAAATACACTCAAAAATGTCTCAATGCCCATCTTGGTGAGTTTTAAGGTAAACACAGTCGTAAGCAGCTCACAGGAACAGTGTTTGGATATGCGTGTGTCAGGTCTTAAAGGGACAGCAGTTATTTATTATTCAAACTACAAAAAGACAAACGATCACTTACGAGCACACATATTCTGAATGCCTTCGGCAGAATTCAAATGAGCCATTTTAATCTAGATTAATCTAGATTAAAAAAAAAAATCTATTAATCTAATTATAATATAACCTATATATTAGCCTAATATATAACGATACAGTTTACAGTGGCTTCATAGATTAATTAAAAACGTAAAAGATTAAAACTCAGCTGATGTGCATTCTTTGTTCTTCATTTTCTATAAGCAGAGTTAACAAACCTTGCTGTATTTTTTTGTGAAATTCATTAAAAGAAGGTACACCGCCATCTTTCTCCGACCATTGAACGCACATGAACCATTAGTTCCTGTTTCTATGAAGCCCCTCCTTCTAAAAAGCACACTGTGCTCTGATTGGTCGGCTGGAGCAGTGTGTTGTGATTGGTCAAGCTCTTCGAGCGCATTTGGGAAATGCCCCGCCCCTTACCATAACTGCCAGTTTCAACCATAGATATCCATAATAAAGGCTAGATGTCTCGTCCGCGCTGCTGGCCAATGGAGGTCGACGTCCGCACCTGGCGGCCATCTTGTCACAGTCAGCTCGCTCACTCGTAACATTGTGCTTTCATGGTGCTTGCACTTTTTAAATAACCACAACTTGCTCAATTTTCTACTGATTTTCAAATGGTTTGGTTTGTTATAAACGTCAGAGATGTAGTTATGACACTGCATACATTTGAAAAATTATTCATAATTTGTTCAAGCATCCATAATTATAGTCACGTTAATAACATTTGTAAGAAACCAAACCATTTGTAAATCCGTCAAGATTTCAGTGAGATAAGAGTATTTGTATTCATGCAGATCACTCGCCTTACATCAGGCACCACAGAGCCCTGCCTGTGACAAGATGGCCGCCGGTGATGACGTTAGAGACTCAGCCATTAGACATCTAGTCTTTATTATGGATATCTATGGTTTCAACAAACTACTAACTAACTCAACCAGGCCCCGCCCCTTTATGCTTCGTATGAATTATTTAAATGAGGAATATTGTGATGTGTTCGTTCCCGTAAGAAAACTCAATGTTCAAAAACACTGATATAAAAAATAACAAACTTTGCAGAGCTTTTTCAGGCGCAACGAGCAACATTACACACTAAAGAAAGATGAACACGATAAAAGGCATAGTAGGACTCCTAAGAAAGTCAGCAGGGTCAGTCTTGTTGTCATGTTACCGTAAGCGTCTGGAGGTAAACAGCAGTAAACACACACAGCGACCCTAATGTGGTCTTAGACTGCTTTTCTTCACCGGGCTGTAGAATGAGCCGTGTTGCGGCTCAGATTATGATGCTTATTTTGCGCTCTCAGAGCCGGGATTAAGAAACACACACTAAGAGCCACGGATCAGCCCGGATTACTGCCGTGGGCCTCCAAAACACTAATGTTTTATTATGTGTGTGTGTGTGTGTGTATCTGTGTGCATGTATACTTGCGTGGGTTGTGTTTGTGGGCTGCTATTGTGCGCTCGCAATAAATGAACTCTCTGTAGATGAAATGTTTGTGCCTTCTGCATTCACATTTTCATAGAGGTTCAAAATCACGGAGGATTCACAGGATGGAATATTAATGCTTTTCTCAAATGTATTTACTATGAATAATAGCTGCATATTACTACATATTCTCACTAATCAAGCAATATACCGTATAAACAACCTTCAACTGTGTTGACAAATGGCATTTACCTACATATATATTTAATATACATCGATAAGGCATAACATTATGATTTTCTAATATTGTGTTGTTCCACCTTTTGCTGCCAAAACATCCCTGACCCATCAAGGCATGGACTCCACTAGACCCCGGAAGGTGTGCTGTGGTATCTGGCACCAAGATGTTAGCAGCAGATCCTTTAAGTCCTGTAAGTTGCGAGGTTGGCCTCCATGGATCGGACTTGTTTGTTCAGCACATCCCACAGATGCTCGATTGGATTGAGATCTGGGGAATTTGGAGGCCGAGGCAACACCTCAAACTCGTTGTTGTGCTCCTCAAACCATTCCTGAAGCATTTGTGAACCAGCCTTCACTCCCCACGTGCATCAATGAGCCTTGGCCACCCATGACCCTGTGGCCGGTTCACCACTGGTCCTTCCTCTGAGCACTTTTGATAGAGACTGACCACTGCAGACCGGGAACACCCCACAAGAGCTGCAGTTTTGGAGATGCTCTGACCCAGTCGTCAATTTGGCCCTTGTCAAACTCGCTCAAATCCTTACGTTTGCCCATTTTTCCTGCTTCTAACACATCAACTCTGAGCACAAAATGTTCACTTGCTGCCTAATATATCCCACCCACTAACAGGAGATGAAGAGATCATCAGTGTTATTCACTTCATAATGTTATGCCTGATCGGTATATACACACAATGTGGCCTATGCCAATATTTATTAAAGGGTTAGTTCACCCAAAAATGGAAATTCTGTCATTAATTACTCACCCTCATGTCGTTCGACACCCGTAAGACATTCGTTCATCTTCGGAACACAAATGAAGATATTTTTGTTGAAAGCTGATGCTGAGAAAGGCCTCCATTGACGTTCAGTACATTTACACTCACAAGACCCATAAAAGGCACTAAAAACGTTGTTACAAAGTCCATCTCACTACATTGGCTCTACAATAATTTTACGAAGCGATGACAATAGTTTTTGTGCGAAAAAAAAAATCAAAATAACGACTTTATTCCACAAGTTCTTGTCTTCCGTGTAGGCCTCGGCCGTGAACTCACGAAGCACCACGACGCATGCGTGAGAATATGATGCAGAACCAGCGTTCGGACACGTGACACAGAAGCGAGGAGATTTGTTTACAATGAACAGAGGAAGACGCGCCGTATCTAAGCTGTTGAATTCTACATTGATCGTGCTTTAGGTCTCTGCGTAGTGCTCAAAATGGGACTAAAGTGTGCATTTCATGGATTCCCGAACGCCGGCTCTACGTCATATTTTCGCGCATGCGTCGTGGTGCTTCGTGAGTTCACGGCCGAGGACAACAAGGAAGACAATAACTTGTGGAATAAAGTCGTTATTTAGATTTTTTTTTTCGCTCAAAAACTATTAGCGTCGCTTCGTAAAATTATTGTAGAGCCACTGTAGTGAGATGGACCCAACGACGTTTTTAGTGCCTTTTATGGGTCTTGAGAGTGTAAATGTACTGAATGTCAATGGAGGCCTTTCTCAGCCATCAGCTTTCAACAAAAATATCTTCATTTGTGTTCCGAAGATGAACGAATGTCTTACGGGTGTCGAATGACATGAGGGTGAGTAATTAATGACAGAATTTTCATTTTTGGGTGAACTAACCCTTTAATATTACTCAAAATGTGTGTGAACATGTGCACCTACCCGAGCCACGTTTACGTAGTCGTCATCAGAAAGTGTGTCCAGCATCTCAATGACAGAGGTTTTCATGAGCTTCAGGGTCAGTCCGCTGACACTGCCACTCCTACAAACACACATCACATACACTGAACACAACACACACACTGAAATACAAATGGTAAAACAAACGATGGCTCAAAATGGCACGGTTGCCGAGCAGAACCTGTTGCTAAGTGTCTCCCTCATCCACGTCTATCAAATGTAAATTGTAGACGGCACGTTAAAAAGACAGTCGATCTTCAAAAACAAAGTACATTTTGAATTCTATGCTGCAAATTGGATTTATTAATAGCCAACAGCAGCTATTGAAAAAGCAATCACAGAGCATGAGTTCATGTGTAATTTGGCTTCCAGAGTTAGAAGGTTTAATAAAGCGGAGCACGCTGGGAAAAAAACCCCGGTGACAGCACTATTGTCTCATGCTTCCAGTCGTCACAATGAGATTAGTCTAAGATTGTCAGAAACGCTGCTTTTGATTGGCATGAGATTACTTTGGCAAAGAGACAGCTGCGATCGGTGTATTTTTTATTTCGGATATCGGTATCTATTTAAGGTTGGCAGCGAGCGACAATTAACCTCCATTAAGCACTTTTTCTTGAGAGGTTTACTTAAGAATATTAATGATTTTTTTGACGATTATGCACATAATGGCTCTATGATTGAGGCAATCACTTATTTGTTAAAGGACGCAGCAGTGTTACCAATGAAACGTCTGATAAATAAAAAAATGTCATAATGAGATCGTTCCCAATGCGCAAGACACAACATTTAACAACAAAATGCAATAAATACCTTTCAATAAATGCATCCGTGTTGATGCTAAATATTTCTTTAGATTATGCCTTTTAGAGGTCAGATAAGATCAGGACATTTTAAATTCCCCACCAGCAGCCGAGATGTCGCCAACAGCAATGCCATTTTTCATTGCATATAACCTCTAAGTCATATTTCAGGGAACACGGTAGCATTTTGATATTGATGCACGAGGTTAATAGGATGGAGTAATGTTGTTCTGAGCCAACAGGTGGCAGTAGAGCACCACATGATCAACAACACATTTCTCAACACAGATGACGGTGTGTGTTAATGAGACAAACAGAGAGTGTGTTTGTGTGCTACGGCATGGGCGAGAGGCTACTCACACGTCCACGATGATGATCATGTCCTTTGGAGAAGAGGCTCCCTGGATGTACCTATTAAACAGACAGAAAACATTGTCAGTGCTGATATTAACACTTAATCCATATCAAATAAAACAAAAAGGCTTAAGAGGATAGACATGATGTAAGCTAGTTGCTTTTATAAAATGGGGGGGGGGGGGGAGCTTTTGGATTAAAAAAAGAAAGGTTGAGCAAAGAGTTCAATTTATTATTAAAGGAACACGCCGACTTTTTGTGACTTTAGCTTAATCACCGTATCCTCCAGAGTTCATACACACCATAACTCTGTCTGACGCACACACCGCTAGCCTAGCTTAGCACAAAGACTGGAGGTAAACGGCTCCAGCTAGCCGACTGCTCAATAAGTAACAAAATAACGCCAACATTTTCCTATTTACACGTTGTGATGTGTGTAGTTACATCGTGTACTAAGACCGACGGAAAATTAAAAGTTGTGATTTTCTAGACCGATATGGCTAGAGACTCTCATTCCTGCGTAATGATCAAGAGCTTTGAGCCGTACCATGAGTGCAGCGGCGCAATGATATTACATAGCGCCTGAAAATAGGCTAACTTTCGTTGTTCCAGGCGGGTTTTTGAGCCCGTAAGTCACGACTTCAAACCATGACTCACGACTTTGTAGCGTTCCAGGCAAAGTCACGCCAAACTGCCTGAGCGCAAGGAATTGCGTTAGCTAGAAATAAAAAATGCTGGGTTAAAAATAACCCAAATTGGGTTGAAAATGGACTAACCCAGCAATTGGGTTGTTTTAACCCAGCGATTGGGTTGTTTTAAGCAAACATTAAACCCAACCGCTGGGTTAAAACAACCCAATTGCTGGGTCAAATAGCATTTTGTAACCCCGGCAACCTGGCCAGATTTGCCCATTGGCCCCTCTCCATCATGGCCTCCTAATCATCCCCATATATATATATATGATTGGCTTCATCACTCTGTCTCCTCTCCACCAATAATCTGGTGTGTGTGGTGGGCGTTCTGGCGCAAAATGGCTGCCGTCGCATCATCCAGGTGGTGCTGCACATTGGTGGTGGATGAGGCGATTCCCCCCTTCTATACACTCTAAAAAATGCTGGGTTAAAAACAACCCAAGTTGGGTTGAAAATGGACTAACCCAGCAATTGGGTTGTTTTAAGCAAACATTTAACCCAACTGCCGGGTTAAAACAACCCATTCACAGGGTTAAAAACAACCCAAGTTGGGTTAAAAATGGACTAACCCAGCAATTGGATTGTTTTAAGAAAACATTTAACCCAACTGCCGGGTTAAAACAACCCATTCACTGGGTTAAAAACAACCCCAAGTTGGGTTGAAAATGGACTAACCCAGCAATTGGGTTGTTTTAACCCAGCGATTGGGTTGTTTTAAGCAAAAATTAAACCCAACCGCTGGGTTAAAACAACCCAATTGCTGGGTTAGTCCATTTTCAACCCAACTCGGGTTATTTTTAACCCAGCATTTTGTAACCCCGGCAACCTGGCCAGATTTGCCCATTGGCCCCTCTCCATCATGGCCTCCTAATCATCCCCATATATATATATATGATTGGCTTCATCACTCTGTCTCCTCTCCACCAATAATCTGGTGTGTGTGGTGGGCGTTCTGGCGCAAAATGGCTGCCGTCGCATCATCCAGGTGGTGCTGCACATTGGTGGTGGATGAGGCGATTCCCCCCTTCTATACACTCTAAAAAATGCTGGGTTAAAAACAACCCAAGTTGGGTTGAAAATGGACTAACCCAGCAATTGGGTTGTTTTAAGCAAACATTTAACCCAACTGCCGGGTTAAAACAACCCATTCACAGGGTTAAAAACAACCCAAGTTGGGTTAAAAATGGACTAACCCAGCAATTGGATTGTTTTAAGAAAACATTTAACCCAACTGCCGGGTTAAAACAACCCATTCACTGGGTTAAAAACAACCCCAAGTTGGGTTGAAAATGGACTAACCCAGCAATTGGGTTGTTTTAACCCAGCGATTGGGTTGTTTTAAGCAAAAATTAAACCCAACCGCTGGGTTAAAACAACCCAATTGCTGGGTTAGTCCATTTTCAACCCAACTCGGGTTATTTTTAACCCAGCATTTTGTAACCCCGGCAACCTGGCCAGATTTGCCCATTGGCCCCTCTCCATCATGGCCTCCTAATCATCCCCATATATATATATATGATTGGCTTCATCACTCTGTCTCCTCTCCACCAATAATCTGGTGTGTGTGGTGGGCGTTCTGGCGCAAAATGGCTGCCGTCGCATCATCCAGGTGGTGCTGCACATTGGTGGTGGATGAGGCGATTCCCCCCTTCTATACACTCTAAAAAATGCTGGGTTAAAAACAACCCAAGTTGGGTTGAAAATGGACTAACCCAGCAATTGGGTTGTTTTAAGCAAACATTTAACCCAACTGCCGGGTTAAAACAACCCATTCACTGGGTTAAAAACAACCCCAAGTTGGGTTGAAAATGGACTAACCCAGCAATTGGGTTGTTTTAAGCAAACATTTAACCCAACTGCCGGGTTAAAACAACCCATTCGCTGGGTTAAAAACAACCCCAAGTTGGGTTGAAAATGGACTAACCCAGCAATTGGGTTGTTTTAAGCAAACATTTAACCCAACTGCCGGGTTAAAACAACCCATTCGCTGGGTTAAAAACAACCCCAAGTTGGGTTGAAAATGGACTAACCCAGCAATTGGGTTGTTTTAAGCAAACATTTAACCCAACTGCCGGGTTAAAACAACCCATTCGCTGGGTTAAAAACAACCCCAAGTTGGGTTGAAAATGGACTAACCCAGCAATTGGGTTGTTTTAAGCAAACATTTAACCCAACCGCCGGGTTAAAACAAACCATTCACAGGGTTAAAAACAACCCCAAGTTGGGTTAAAAATGGACTAACCCAGCAATTGGATTGTTTTAAGCAAACATTTAACCCAACTGCCGGGTTAAAACAACCCATTCACAGGGTTAAAAACAACCCAAGTTGGGTTAAAAATGGAGTAACCCAGCAATTGGATTGTTTTAAGCAAACATTTAACCCAACTGCCGGGTTAAAACAACCCATTCACAGGGTTAAAAACAACCCAAGTTGGGTTAAAAATGGAGTAACCCAGCAATTGGATTGTTTTAAGCAAACATTTAACCCAACTGCCGGGTTAAAACAACCCATTCACTGGGTTAAAAACAACCCCAAGTTGGGTTGAAAATGGACTAACCCAGCAATTGGGTTGTTTTAAGCAAACATTTAACCCAACCGCCGGGTTAAAACAAACCATTCACAGGGTTAAAAACAACTCAAGTTGGGTTAAAAATGGACTAACCCAGCAATTGGATTGTTTTAAGCAAACATTTAACCCAACTGCCAGGTTAAAACAACCCATTCACTGGGTTAAAAACAACCCCAAGTTGGGTTAAAAATGGACTAACCCAGCAATTGGATTGTTTTAAGCAAACATTTAACCCAACCGCCGGGTTAAAACAACCCATTCACTGGGTTAAAAACAACCCCAAGTTGGGTTGAAAATGGACTAACCCAGCAATTGGGTTGTTTTAAGCAAACATTTAACCCAACCGCCGGGTTAAAACAACCCATTCACTGGTTTTAAAACAACCCAAATTGGGTTGAAAATGGACTAACCCAGCAATTGGGTTGTTTTAACCCGGCGGCTGGGTTAAATGTTTGCTTAAAATAACCCAATTGCTGGGTTAGTCCATTTTCAACCCAACTTGGGTTGTTTTTAACCCAGCATTTTTTAGAGTGTATGTAAAGCGCTTTGAGTGCCTAGAAAAGCGCTATATAAATGTAACAAATTATTATTAATTATTATTATTAATCATGAACATCTTGTGAAAAGGAAAACATGAAATACAAATATAAAATGTTAAAATATTTGTTAAATCATCATGTATTTATGTTGTTTTATTTTTGTAATGTGTTTTTGTAAAGTAATTATTTTGTTATAATATTGTTTTGAACAATACAATGGTTACTATTAACTGTTTTTGTGTGAATTAATTAATTAAAAAAAAATTGTGGGTGCAGTGAATTGCATCAAAACCAGACCAAAAATCCTAATAATCAAACTAAATCATTACTAACATTAATAATTATATAGGGAACCCACAACAACTAAAAAAACTAAAAACATTAAAAATATATATTTTAATTAATAGACAATTATCAAATGAGATTTCAGTGAAATTTTGAGCACTCAAATAGGAAATGTCCCCAGTTTCCATTTCAGAAATCTGGCCACCTTAGCATAGCTTTTAAAATCCTTCACAAAAACCGAGCACCTCATAACAACAGTCCTGTTTTCCGAGCTCACAATCCCCAATCAGGCTCCTTTGACTTGTCTTGAGTTGGTCTGAGAAGCACAGCGTCAGGTGAACCGTCAAACCGGGCCGCCGTTTATTCTCCGGCTGACTCATCGGCCCCTGACAAACACATAATGCCGTTCGTCCGTCTCTCTGCGTCTTTGTGCAAGCGCTTGCAGATCGCGTGGTGAGGAGGGACGCTTTGTCTCAAGCCATTTTTAGCACGGTGCTCAATCTGAGCGTGGAAGACAATGAGCGATATGTGTCACCCACAGCAAAATAAATAAATAAGCAGCTGAACGCAGCATCTGTCCACTGCTGATAGAGGCTGACATATAGAAAACACTAGTGAAGCCATTTTCACTTTTCCCCGTGCAATTAAAAACGCATTACACCTGACAATCAGACCGAGAGATTGATGGAGGTCGTAAAGCTGTTGTTTTCGGAAGACTCGCGTCTGCTTTTGCGCGGTGAGGTGATTGGCTGTCATGCAGACAGGTAGTTAGCGCTTTGTGCTTGCAGGAGCAGAGCGGCCGTCGAGGGTCTCTTTTACCGCGGTAATCAGGCTGAAGAGGCGTCGCGAGAAGTGGTGCCAGGTGCCCGCAGCTCGTTGGGGAAGGGTTTTGAGGCCCTGGAAAAAATGGAAAAGCCCAACACACACTGCTGCAAACTTGCAAGACAAACTTTGACCCTCATTTCGGAGGCCAATCCCGTCTTAATGCCACTGGAGAGTGCTAGCCGTGCACTATTACAGCTGAAAGACTGTTTAAAGCCAACAATGCTCAGACATGGGTGCAAAGCTTTTGGGGGGTAGAAGTGGATGCAATTAAATTAGCTTTTGATAACTGAAGATGCTGCCCTAAAGGTCAGACCTTCTCCATGAGCACTGGGCCACTGGCTAAAACAAATAAAGCACAAGGTACTAATTTTATCTGTTTAATTACAAAGGTCATTTGAATGAGTGTAATGTGTGTGTGAGAGAAAAGAGACGACTTCTGTGCTTTGAAAAGTGCACATGAAAGAGACAAAATGTATGCCCATTTACTTCATTTTACTGGTGTTTTGCAACTTAAAGGCCCTCTGAAGTGCCTTGAAACAATGTGTTCAGTGTGTTGATGTAATTTCCACTGAAACAGGAAGACAGGGCGGGACATATCGAACAGCTCCGCCCCCCCTTTTAAACTATAGCCAATAGCGTTTAGTTTATATCACAGCTCGGCCAGAGCCGTTGAGCTCGGTAAAGCTGCAGTTTCCTCCTAAACTAACCGTTTCTCTTCCTAATCTCCTTCATATCGCTTTAAAATATCATTCTGTGCAGAATTCAAATGGGTCCAATACGTTTTCTGATCTGAGCTGACTCGATCATCACATGATCCGCTCTGTGCTATCGTGTCTCTGGACCGGAGCTGTGAAACCAGACTTAATTTGCCTCAATGGAAAGCATATTGATCGTTCTCTATCCCCTATATAGTGCACTGACTAAATCACTCCCTATCCCCTATATAGTGCACTGTCTGAATCATTCCCTATCCCCTATATAGTGCACTGTCTGATCGTTCCCTATCCCCTATATAGTGCACTGTCTGATCGTTCCCTATCCCCTATATAGTGCACTGTCTGATCGTTCTCTATCCCCTATATAGTGCACTGACTAAATCACTCCCTATCCCCTATATAGTGCACTGTCTGAATCATTCCCTATCCCCTATATAGTGCACTGTCTGATCATTCCCTATCCCCTATATAGTGCACTGTCTGATCGTTCCCTATCCCCTATATAGTGCACTGTCTGATCGTTCCCTATCCCCTATATAGTGCACTGTTTGATCGTCCCCTATCCCCTATATAGTGCACTGTCTGATCGTTCCCTATCCCCTATATAGTGCACTGTCTGATCGTTCTCTATCCCCTATATAGTGCACTGACTAAATCACTCCCTATCCCCTATATAGTGCACTGTCTGAATCGTTCCCTATCCCCTATATAGTGCACTGTCTGATCGTTCCCTATCCCCTATATAGTGCACTGTCTGATCGTTCCCTATCCCCTATATAGTGCACTGTCTGATCGTTCCCTATCCCCTATATAGTGCACTGTTTGAACGTCCCCTATCCCCTATATAGTGCACTGTCTGATCGTTCCCTATCCCCTATATAGTGCACTGTCTGATCGTTCCCAATCCCCTATATAGTGCACTGTCTGATCGTTCCCTATCCCCTATATAGTGCACTGTCTGAATCGTTCCCTATCCCCTATATAGTGCACTGTCTGATCATTCTCTATCTCCTATATAGTGCACTGTCTGATCGTTCCCTATCCCCTATATAGTGCACTGCTGATCGTTCTCTATCCCCTATATAGTGCACTGTCTGATCGTTCCCTATCCCCTATATAGTGCACTGCTGATCGTTCTCTATCCCCTATATAGTGCACTGTCTGATCGTTCCCTATCCCCTATATAGTGCACTGTCTGATCGTTCCCTATCCCCTATATAGTGCACTGTCTGATCGTCCCCTATCCCCTATATAGTGCACTGTCTGATCCGTCCCTATCCCCTATATAGTGCACTGTCTGATCGTTCCCTATCCCCTATATAGTGCACTGTCTGATCATTCCCCATCCCCTATATAGTGCACTATGTGCCATGTTGAAAACAGTAAATATGTGAAGAGTGATTGATTTCAGCCGCAGCTTTATAATGTAGGGGGCGGGGCTTCAGATTCTAGAGAGCATTTGATTGGACAGAAAATCTGATGTCACCAAAATCATTGATTCATATTATTGATTCACAGTTTTGAATGCTTATATCTTCTAAATATTAATGTTGTCATTGTTTTGGAGCACACTTGCAGATAACAGTAAGGCTAACATATTCATACTAAACGGCAGAAAACGTCCATTTTGATTTCATGGGGACTTTAAAAGGATAGTTTACTTCTGTCCACCCTCATGTTGTTCCTATGACTTTCTTTCTTCTAGAAGAATATACAGAGATCTAGAGAAAGTCAACAGGGTCAAATGTTGCTTCGACCATATTGACTAAAATATATATTTAATAATATAATAATGGTATAGGACTCTTCTATAGTTGCCTATTCTTTCTGAATGTACAACCACAAGCAGAAAATCTCATCTTCTGTGTGTCGTGGAATAAAGTCACACAGGTTTGAGGCGGTAGTTTGATGACTTAATTAAATTACGAGTATCTTATAGATTGGCAGTTTCAGATGAGCGTGCTAACAAACAGCGCTCTCAAACAGCCAAACACACACGATATGACAGCAGACACTGCTAAATTAATTTTTGCTCCATCTTACACAAGATTTCCCTGTATTCAAAATCCATTTCCCAGCTCTGTTTGCTCTGATGCAATCAATCCACAGCGTGCTCCGTTCAGTTTGTGCCGTGTTTGCTCATGTTCTTACATCTAATAATGCCGCCCTGTCTTTCTGCTCAAACAAACACACGTTTCCATGAATACAGTTTCAGTAAACACACGAGGCATAATTGGAGGTTCAGAGTAGCGCATTAGGAGCAACGATAAAACTCCAATAAAAAACATAATGAAATTTAGCAAGCCTAAAAGACGCACATGCCTCATAAATACTGCACCTGATGAAAAATCAATCGACTAAATGCAGGAAATGAGCTTTCTTAGGATTTAATGCATGACCTGTTCCTGTTAGGTGTAAATGTTCAGCATCAAAAACAAACACAAATAAGTACTTTTTAAAAAAAAGTATATATATATATATATTTGTCTTATTTGTCATTGACCCATATATACACTCACCTAAAGGATTATTAGGAACACCTGTTCAATTTCTCATTTATGCAATGATCTAATCAACCAATCACATGGCAGTTGCTTCAATGCATTTAGGGGTGTGGTCCTGGTCAAGACAATCTCCTGAACTCCAAACTGAATGTCAGAATGGGAAAGAAAGGGGATTTAAGCAATTTTGAGTGTGGCATGGTTGTTGGTGCCAGACGGGCCGGTCTGAGTATTTCACAATCTGATCAGTTACTGGGATTTTCACGTATAACCATTTCTAGGGTTTACAAAGAATGGTGTGAAAAGGGAAAAACATCCAGTATGAGGCAGTCCTGTGGGCCAAAATGCCTTGTTGATGCTAGAGGTCAGAGGAGAATGGGCCGACTGATTCAAGCTGATAGAAGAGCAACTTTGACTGAAATAATCACTCGTTACAACCGAGGTATGCAGCAAAGCATTTGTGAAGCCACAACACGCACAACCTTGAGGCGGATGGGCTACAACAGCAGAAGACCCCACCGGGTACCACTCATCTCCACTACAAACAGGAAAAAGAGGCTACAATTTGCACGAGCTCACCAAAATTGGACAGTTGAAGACTGGAAAAATGTTGCCTGGTCTGATGAGTCTGGATTTCTGTTGAGACATTCAGATGGTAGAGTCAGAATTTGGCGTAAACAGAATGAGAACATGGATCCATCATGCCTTGTTACCACTGTGCAGGCTGGTGGTGGTGGTGTAATGGTGTGGGGGATGTTTTCTTGGCACACTTTAGGCCCCTTAGTGCCAATTGGGCATCGTTTAAATGCCACGGCCTATCTGAGCATTGTTTCTGACCATGTCCATCCCTTTATGACCACCATGTCCCCATCCTCTGATGGCTACTTCCAGCAGGATAATGCCCCATGTCACAAAGCTCCAATCATTTCAAATTGGTTTCTTGAACATGACAATGAGTTCACTGGACTAAAATGGCCCCCACAGTCACCAGATCTCAACCCAATAGAGCATCTTTGGGATGTGGTGGAACGGGAGCTTCGTGCCCTGGATGTGCATCCCACAAATCTCCATCAACTGCAAGATGCTATCCTATCAATATGGGCCAACATTTCTAAAGAATGCTTTCAGCTCCTTGTTGAATCAATGCCACGTAGAATTAAGGCAGTTCTGAAGGTGAAAGGGGGTCAAACTTAATTATATTCATTGTAAAAAATGAAATACAGATGAATCCATTAGAGTTACACAAGCTAATCTTACACAAGGTTTGATCGTTTGTCTTTTTGTAGTTTGAATAATAAATAACTGCTGTCCCTTTAAGACCTGACACACGCATATCCAAACACTGTTCCTGTGAGCTGCTTACGACTGTGTTTACGTTAAAACTCACCAAGATGGGCATTGAGACATTTTTGAGTGTATTTGACCATTAATAAGCTGGAAAAAGGAGCTCATTTTTGCACTTGTATGTCAGAGGCGGCTTTATTACGGTATGTGTGTGTGCGCTTCAAATGCGAGCGCGAAATCTGCATGAATGAGTAGAATTATGTGCAATCCCGTGCGAAATTCAGACCGGTCACACGAACACTAACACGCTGTCATGAGGAAAAGTCCAGCAGAACACGTGTTCGCCGTGTTCAGAGGATTAAACGGACTGAATGAGAGGAGGCGGTGCGTGTCACTCGCTGGAGAGGAGAGGAGAGCGCAGCTGATATCGATACTGTTAGTATCGTATCGTTTCAGATATGTCAGTATCGATACATATCGAAATATCGATATTTTTGACAACACTACTATATTGTCATGTTTTGTGTGAGCACATGGCTTGTCGTGTGTTTCTTTGTGCCATGTGCTCTGATGTCTAAAGTCTTGACCCCACCCCTCGCTTCCTGATAATTGGTTCATTTGCCCCACCGGTCTTCCCTCATTTATTGCCTTGTTTGCTCCTTACTTAGGCCTAGTCCACACGTACATGGGTATTTTTATAACCAGAGTTTTTCCTCCTCCGTTTTAAAATACAATTGCGTCCACACAAGCACAAAATCTCTGTCCACATGAAAACGCAAAACCACGCTATGATTGGCTGCCTGATTTCCACATGGTCCCATCCACGATGCACTGAGGGTTGCCATGGGCTCAGTGAAACCCTTCTACAAGTTCCTTCACTTTGGACAGGTAACTGTCAGTGACAGGTAACTGTATATACACAGGGGCTGAAGCTTCACACACTTGCCTTACTATGTTGTATTATTGCATTCTGGCGCCTCTGTTCTGCAATACAATGAGATAACTGCGAGTGTATCTGTATACATGTGCAGGGTTGCCAACTCTCACGCATTTGGCGTGATACTCACGCTTTCAGGCTCTGTCTCACGCTCTCACGCTGCCCAACTTAATCTCACGACAAATTGCCAAACCTGCTTTTGATATTAAACAACTTTTAAATTTTTTTAAGATTTAATGCGAAATTCAACCAATAAATAGCGTTTTGGCGCTAATGTGGCATAACAGTTAAAGCCAGAGTGTTGAAAAACGAAGTTTCGACATGCTCTCTCATCTCCCGGCTGCGCGCGCGCGGTCACGTGCTTCACGGAGCGCTCAATACTTCTAGCGCTGTGTCAATACATTTGAATGGCTTGATACACAACAGCTCCACTTTACAGGTGTTTGCAGCAAGTAAACAGTACAGCATAGTGTGCATTGATTATTACGTCAACCATACAGGATCGTTTTATAATGGAGAGTGATGGAGATGCAACAATGTTAACATCAATGTTAATGTTTTTTATTGTATTTAGCCCTCAGGTATTCCTTACTAATTGGTCACACTCACACTCATTGATGGTCAAATGTGACCATACACCTTAACTATTTTTCAATTGAATAAATGTTCTATATTTTAGTTCAATAATCAATATTTTGAGATATTTTGGTAATAAATACTATTTGTGCAATAATTATGGTCCATTAATGACCACTTAAAATATTTTTCACCTTATATTTTTATTATTTATATTACAATTAGTATAGTAATTAAGGTTCAATTAGAGAATTCGTATTCAAAGAGGTCAAATTAGAGTCATTTTGTGGCTCGAAAAACAATTTCCATTTATAATGCCATTACCCACTGGTGCCTTTATGGCTCTTTATTTATTTAAAAATGTTAATAACGTACATATCCTTATTTCCTTATATGTACAGCAGGCTATGAATTGATACCGAAATCGAAATCAATATACCTTCAGCCCCTCAACACCCCGTAAAAAAAAGAAAAGAAAATCTCACTACAACCTGATCTTAAAGTTGGCAACCCTGCATGTGATAAGCGCTGTTAGCAGAGTTATTAAAAGCTACGTCCGCCATTGCATAGACTCGACTCATGTAAACTAAAGAGATAACGGTGCACAATCTGACGTCAAACAAAGGAGAGAACGGCGCACACTTCGACTTAAGAAGCCGAAATCTCCGGTTTCACCTACACGACAACGCTGCAACCGGAGTTTCTAAAAATTTTCACCCTGGCCGGAGTTTTCAAAAAAGTCCGGTTTCAGTAACCGGATACTGCGTTTGCGTGTGGACGAACAGCCAAACCGCGTAGAAAAAGCTGCGGTTTTGAAAATACCCGTGTTCATGTGGACAGGGCCTTAAGTCTCCTTGTGTTTGCAGTTCTGTGTTGGTTTGTTCTAGTTTTCCCCCTTGTGGGTGGTTTTTGTTTGTTTTTGTCATTAATAAAGCCCATATTCTCCTACACTTGAGTCCTCGCTCCTTTCACCCATACCTGTCACGTGACAGAATAGGGCTATAGACTGCACCCACATCGCCATAAGAGCACCATCAACCAATGAATTTAATGATGTGCAAATCATTTGGGATGCAAATTTGTTGTTGTTAAACGTCGTTGCCGACACATTCTAGGTTTGTGAAGTTCCTCTTCTTTGCCATTATTGCGGTGAGGAAATTTTTGTTGAGGATTTATCAACAATGATTGCTTACTCATGTGCATAAGAACTGTGCGCATGTTTGATAAATACGGATTGTCACATTGTAAATTTCATTCGTAGGACAAAATATAGAATCTACACAGTGTTGATAAATGAGGGCCCTGGACCTGAAGAAATGGGATGCTATAGAACCATCCCCGGCATCTCTTACAAGGATCACATCACAAATGAAATTGTGAGAAACATCATTAGGCGTGAAATAGGCCATGTATGAAGACCTCACTGCAGCTAGAAAGAAAAATCTGGAATGGTACGGATGTTGTCAGAGCCAAAAACCTGTCCACAACAATCCTCCAAGGTAGCGTCCCAGGACGAAGACGAGGCAGACAGAGGGAGAAGAGACAGCATTGCAGAATGCACTATGAAAAGCTTTGCAGAGACACGGGCACTAGCACATGACCGAGACAAGTGAAGGGATCTGGTCAGATCGACCCGATGACCGCACCAGGTCATGGGACTGATAATGATGAAGCATATCTCAACTTTGTTGCGTAGCTGGACACGCATCCTGCCACCACGGGTCACTGTCGCTCTTGTGCCCGGAAATCTCCAGCGCTGTATTGAAATGAATGGCATTGTGTCGCTTTGGCCCGGTTTACACCCGGTATGCATTCTGGTCAATCGGATCACAAGTGGACGACGCTAAATACAGGTGTAAATAAGGGCTAAAACGTTTTGAGGTTTTTCACTTTCGACCACTTCCAGAGGTAGTGGAAAACACATTGCTTTCTTAGTGTAACGCTCATGTGGTCAAATGCACACGAACAGCCTACACACCTAATCCATAAACATTATGGGACACGCGCTAGCCAGATGGGATTTAGAGGATTAGTTCACTTTGAAATAAACTTTTGCTGATCATTTACTCACCCTCATGTCATCCGAGATGTCCATGTCTTTCTTTCTTCAGTGGAAAAGAAATGAAGGTTTTTGATGAAAACATTCCAGGATATTTCTCCATATAATGGACTTCAATCGGCTCCAAACGGTTCAAGGTCCAAATGACAGTTTCAGTGCAGCTTCAAAGGGCTTTAAACGACACCAGACGATGAATAAGGGTCTTATCTAGTCAAACCACAGTTTTATAAGCACAAATGCTCGCCTTGCTCTGTTCTGTGATGCGTGTTCGTGACGTCACGTAATACGCAATTACGTTTAAAAGGTCACGCTTGACATAGGCGGAAGTACCGAGCAGGGGCGTAGCTAAGGGGTGGCCATGGGTGGCCAGTGCCACCCCTGTTTGAAGCTTGGCCACCCCTCTGGCCACCCCTGTTGTGCAAGCTGAAAACAGCACTTGACGAGTTGACGTTAAAATCGCCGCTCTCACACAAACAGTCTGCGCAAAGTGCGCTATTCTGAACAGCTTCCCCCCAAAACCAGTTCGACGGTAACTTCGCCCTGCAGCGGATTCTTACGATTTTATTGGTCACGACAATCACAGTACTGACCAAACACTGATTCCTAAACCACCTGTCACTAGTACCTTAACCAATGAAATTAGCTGCAGGGCGGGGTTTCTGGTGAAGGGGTTCGCTTGCGCACTGTCTGAGGTTCTGTCTCTGTGTGACGGTATAAGCGAGCGGTAATATTTCAAGTTCAGCACAAGCTGGTTTTCCTACCTTTTCGGTGAATTTGTTAAAGTTGAGGTACTGCGAATGTTTCCTTAGCAGAAACACGTTAGGGTATGCATCGTCGTTAGTCGGGACTCAGTGGGACTGCTGCATGAATGGATATTGATTTGGGAAACGCAAGTAAAAAAAACAGTTATCAGTTTAAACTAAAGGTTTTGGACTCGATATAGTGTTCCTTACAACTTAACAAAGATCCAGCGATCCATGGATATTGACATGCAGCCAGGAATCATGTTTTCCTGACATTTATATGAGCCTGATTTCGATACATAAATATTGTCATGAATGGAAAATAAAAGTTTTATTCAAATTCTGAATATATCATATATATCATATATCAGATATGTTATATCGCCTAGATAGTGTGCAAAGAGCATTCCCTTTATAATCACTAAAAGCTGTCAGTCATTCAATGAACGTGATCTCAAGTTCTGTTATATTAATCAATTAATTTCTTACATGTCTACACTTGGAGTGTAGACCTTATTCAGAGCAGAGCCATGACAGGCTTGAACATCTGGAAAATGGAAAATTGGAAAATTTCCAGGTTTGAAAGTGAGGCTATGAGGGTAAGACGTACCATTTCAATGGCATCCGCTGTAAAAGGCTGTATAAAGCTCCTAAATCACTTATCATTTTCCACAGCTTTTTTGTCTACTGAAACATCTTTGAAATATATTTTTTCAGTGTTTTATAAGCAGAACAATCCAAAAATACATTAAATAACAGTACAACCCACTGAAGAGATGTATGTTTATCCCCACAGCCTCACTTTCAGACTAATTTCTTTCATAAAGAAGGCGCTGCTGTGAATAAGGTCTATTAGGTCTATTAGTGCATGTACAGACCTCGTCGCTGGACAAAAACTCAGGTGGTGAGTGGATTCTAACTTCAACACCTGTGATTGGCCATTGCGTTTTAGAAATCAACAAACATGTCTGTGACTGTGATTGGCTTCATTACTCACCAAAGCGAATACCCAGATGCGCATACTCTCTATTAATCATATAAATTAGCTAATGTTAGCTAAAGTTACTGCAAATGTTAGCAAGTTAATTAAAAAAAGGTACCACAAACATTACATATACACTTACATTATGACTGTCACTGTTGTATAAGTAGCTGTTTATATTAATAATAATACAATCGTTTCTTTGTCTGTTTGTCTGAACTGTAGAGAGCATGAAAAGGAAAGCAAAGGAAGATAGGGGGATACATTCCTTTTTTACAAAAAGGACTAGTAGCATCAGAATTGAAAATGACAAAGAGGCAGGGGGAAATACTGATACAGAGAGGACAGTAGCAGTGGAAATGTCTGGTGCTAAGAGAGGCGATGAGGAAGCAGAGATTCAGTAACTTTTCTCTTTTTGTAATGATACTTTATCTGTTTTCTTAGGGCAACATTTTGTTTGGCAAAGGACAAAGCATTAAGCATAAAAAGTTTGAGAATTTTGTTCATGTGTGAACGACTTGTTAATTTTGTTTAGGATTTCTTTTCTGACTTTAAGCTTTTTGTCTTTTTCCCTCAAATTATCAACATACAGTACATATTTGACTTATTTTGTATGACATTGTAAATAAAATTATAATTTTTAATTATTTTTGTTCGTTTGTGATCTATATTTTCTGTAGAATTTGCTTTGGTACAGCATGTCATAGTCAGTAGTAATTTTTTTGGCCACCCCAATAAAATCACTGGGTCTTACCTGGCCACCCCTGAAAAAATGTTCTGGCTACGCCCCTGGTACCGAGTCAGTGTTTACAGATGTGCGGAAGGAGGACCATATACACATATTCAAGTGTCTTTGTGTCAGTTTATCGTTTAAAATGCCCATTTCGTGTGCGTATCCTGGGTGTTTGAATAGGCAAGGCAAGTTTATTTGTATTGCATATTTCATACAGAGTGGCAATTTAAAGTGCTTTACACAGAAATGAAATTAAAATATGCGTAAGTGAATAAGAAAAAAATATATATGTAGTATAACCCGTATCTGTAAGAAAATTGAGAGTCAGGTTTACGCTAGAAATATTTGTCAGGTAACTGTGTATTTAAACATTGCCCTTACAGACAAATCTTCCTGGACTGAACCACTAGGGCTATCTCAGATCTATATCCATCAGAGCAGATCTAAACGGATCGTCTTCGCGCCGGAGGGATTTCGATTAATCTCGCTCCCGTCTGTCAACCTCTTCCACCCAGACGGCCTTTAAGAAAATAAAAAAAACTAATAATAAAAAATATAATTAAAACAATTATAATAGGAATTAAACAAAATAAAAAATAAAGATGAAATCCCCTATCTGGGGTGGAAGAAAATGGAGAGTCAGGTTTACTCTAACTTCCCCATACTGGCAGTCTGTCTCTGTGACTTTTCGCGCACACGCTAATAATCTGTCAGACGTCTCTGTTCAGATCTGGCTAATTTACCCAAAGCCAGCCGGGCGGACGCTCGCAATAGCGCCCTGTAATTACCCTCGATCCTCAACATTATAAAGCCTAATGCTGCGTTCACAACAAACGCGAATAGAGCGTCAAAATCGCGTCTATTTGGACTCTTAAACAGTTTGAATCCATTCGCGCGTCCAATTCGCTGTCTACACGCGAATGGATTCAAAATGTTGTATAAATCGAGCGTTTGAAGCGAAATAGCCGTTCAAGGCGATCCAGGAGAAATATGTCATAAAACACCACTACCTCTTTTAATTTTCATTAAAAATATATATTAAGCATTAATAGCCACACAAATGTGGTCCAGGCAACTCCTACATTATCTTCACTGCATGTGTATTTAAATATCCTTAAAAAAAAAAGTTATGAAACTTCTCTTTACCCTCAGTCAAAACGATTTGGCAGACAACAAATTATAGGTTCATGACACCAAAGATCGGCCGTTAGATCCACACAAGACGAACCACTACAGGACATCAGAGCCAGCGGCAGACGCCAGAAGGACTGGCCGAGGAAAGGCTGCTCTCGCCGGGGTTAATGAGCGCTGAGCGCCCGCTGATCGCCTGGATCTCACATCTCCAAAAACACAAGATTATTTTTTTAAATAGGCTCTCTCTTTATAAATAAACCACAGATTTGAGCTTTAAACAACTACATTCTCACCTGAAAAAGTCTTAAAACTACATTTTGTGACACAATAGTAGTATTTTTAAATTATGCAGGGTTTCTCATCACGTCACACGCGAACTAGACGCGCGAATGAGGCGGAATCGCGTCCATCACGCCCTGCGAAACGTGTCTATCGCGCCTTTCCATTGACTTAACATTGAAATCACTCGCTCCTGACGCTCTATTCGCGTTTGGTGTGAACGTAGCCTAAAAGAACATTTTCGTCAGGACAGGATTGTGTGACTTTTTAAAGTTTTCCTTTACACAATCCTGAGCGATTGAAACTGTGGTTGCGCATCACAGAACAGAGCAAGGCGAGCATTTGTGCTTATAAAACTTAAACGTTTAAAAGTTTAAAAAAAAATTGTTTGGCTAGATAAGACCCTTATTCAATGTCTGGTATGGTTTAAAGCCCTTTGAAGCTGTACTGAAACTGTCATTTGGACCTTGAACCGTTTGGAGCCCATTGAAGTCCATTATATGGAGAAATATCCTGG
This sequence comes from Romanogobio albipinnatus, assembly GCA_023566225.1. Classification (NCBI taxonomy): domain Eukaryota; kingdom Metazoa; phylum Chordata; class Actinopteri; order Cypriniformes; family Gobionidae; genus Romanogobio; species Romanogobio albipinnatus. Next base: position 3,663,872 of record CM042250.1, on the reverse strand, counting down.
AATGTTTTCATCAAAAACCTTCATTTCTTTTCCACTGATGAAAGAAAGACATGGACATCTCGGATGACATGAGGGTGAGTAAATGATCAGCAAAAGTTTATTTAAAAGTGAACTAATCATTTAAACTACAAAGACGCATCAAGTTCAAGGCGTTGACGCTCGCTTACAGATGCACCACAAGCTCAGCACCCGCATACTTCGACTCGCTCCTACGAGTCTACACCCCCACCAGAAGCCTTCGCTCGGCAAAGGAGCGCCGGCTCAGGGTACCACCACAGAGAGGGATGAAATCCCTCTCCAGAACATTTTCATTTACCGTTCCTTGCTGGTGGAACGACCTCCCCACCTCCATCCAGAAGGCAGAATCGCTGACAACATTCAAAAGCAGCTTATGCTACTCTAAGCAATGTCCAAAACTTTAGTATCTCAGGCACTTTAACGCGATTTTTCGCCTCTTCGTGACCGATCGCTTCCTGTATTCCTCAGTTGTAAGTCACTTTAAATAAAAGCGTCTGCTAAATGAATAAATGTAAACTTTGTCGGCTGGAGACCCAAGTTTGTTTTGTAGATGAAAACGTCCCAAACACAATGTTCTCTCACATTCCTGATTTCTAACACACACTCACAGCGTTCGGCAGAGCAGAAACTAAAGCGGATGCTCTCCGTGTGTTTTTATAAGCGTGTTCATATGTAAATTACACAAGCTGATTTTGTCCATTAGATCAAAGATCTGAAAAGACCCTCCCCTCGAAGAAATCAGGACAGAAGTGATTAAAACACTCGTCTACTTGTGCTCCGATCGACCAAAACACATCTTAACACCAGGAGTAAACACAGCCCTTTGTATCGCTGGTAGTGTGAACGCAGCTTCAGAGTCCATTAAGTGTCAGTATCATTCACCATTGTTTCTTTTGGCAAGGTATTTTTCACACTCCAGTCTATATTCATCTCCACTATGTGACAGTGACGTTCCCGATCTGTGCTCAACTCACTGTACCATCCGTGGATTAGTCTGATGGATCCAGATGTGCAGTTTCTGCATGGATTCCACTCCGTAATTACCCCTCCATCGAGGCCCAGCGATGCCATTCCTTCCCAGTCATTACCCACACTCCCCAGCGCCCCGGCCAGGTGACATGCAGATGGGCCATCACAAACCAGGTCCCCCCGTCCGTCCGCTTACCCACTAAACACACACACACACACACTCAAGAAGGACCATGAGCATCATGCCCACCCAGAGCATCTGTTGTGGCACATGAAAAGAGGCACACGCACAAACATTTGAACACACCTACCCAATCTTCACGATTTATATTCAAATATGTATTATGAGCAAACTCTTATTTGAGCTTTTCATCTGTCTAGATTCCAGCTCTGCTCATTCATGAGGTGCATCATGTGATACTTTAAAATCAAGTGAAAATCAAGTTTTTAATGTTGTTTATGTGTCTATGTGGTGTTTTTAATATGCTTTCAGACAAGCCATGTGCATATTCATAAGTCAACACTAGGGGTGTAACGGTACACAAATCTGACGGTTCGGTGCGCACCTCGGTTTTGAAGTCCCGGTTCGGTATGGATTCGGTACAGCAGTTTTACAAAATTGCTTTTTATTAATTTTTATTCAACAGTGGTTTAATGAAAAAAATTGTGTCTGTCCTTAAATGAATTCAATTATAACTAAAAGTTTCTTAAAGATAATGCTGTAAACTATATAGGGAGCCCTTACTTACATATAGCTATTAAAGATTAACAACAGAGCCCAAACTATTAGCCTAAATTCAGTTGCTATTTATTTTTAGATATAATAATCAGCACTCATAAGCTTCACATAAGGCAGTTTTTGCATTCACTTCTAAATCTGATTATTTTTATTCGTTGTTGAAATATAATCATTTAGTGGCTGTAATTTTCATGACAGGTTTATTTAAACATACATTAAATAAACAAGACATCACTAACAGGCTAAGTAGTGTATAATGAATATATAACGGCTAATATAATGAATATATAACGGCTAATATAATGAATATAACGGCTAATATAGTGAATATAACGGCTAATATAGTGAATATAACGGCTAATATAGTGAATATAACGGCTAATATAGTGAATATATAACGGCTAATATAATGAATATAACGGCTAATATAGTGAATATAACGGCTAATATAGTGCATGTATTCAGTGAAAGAGTTGATTTCCCTAGTGAGCTACAGCTGTGGACACTGAATGACTTCTGAGTAAACGTGATTCTGCATGACATTGTTTACAAGCAGTTTTATTGTCTTTCCACGGTTGAAACACAGATGGAGCGATTACACGACATATGATACATTTCAGTAAGTTGTAATGTATCCTCAACATACCTTAAGATGTATTAATTTATGTTTATTCTTTAGGAAGAGATGATCGCATTGACTCGCGCTGCCGCTTTAAGTTGAACTGATACGCGTCTATCAGTCACGTCACATTAAAGAGTTAAAACGGCATTTATCGTTTGAATTTCGTGATAAAATGGACTGAATACTTAATATGTTCGTGTGGGAACTCGGATTGAAGTGTGTTCCGCGCTTACAACAAGCCGACTGTTAACTGTTAAAGATTACATTCATAACCGTTCCGTACACGCGTGCACCGAGAGCCCTGTACCCAAACGGTTCAATACCAATACGTGTACCGTTACACTCCTGGTCAACACCATTGCTGAGTATTTTCTCCTTAAAACTGCAGTGAACCAAAGACACTAAAAAACCATCCCCGATGTAGCCAATCACGTCAGCGTGTGGGCGGGGCTTTAGCATATCATTAACTATGACCGCTGTGGGCGGTCAGTCTCAAGAGAAGCAGGTTATCCTGGTATCATTTTCTGTTGATATGAGAATTTAGCAATATAGCATGTGAATTATGTATATGATGTGTATTATGTGTCCGACGTTGTAAAGAGCGTTTACTACAGTAGAGTTGAGCGAGTGGATCTCTGAGCAGCTGTGAGTGAGTGGAGGCGGGGCTCATTTGCATATTCATGTATCCACGCATACTAAATTAAGTGTCGAGTTTAAATTTAAAAAACATTTAAATATGTCCTTTTGATCAAAGGTGAGTTTTAACAGATCAAATGATTGACTTTAAACAGGAAGGAATATGTATGATGAGCATGACGATGCTTTTCCTTCATTATCTGCTCTAACTTACCAAAAAGTAAAATGGTAACACTTTATAATAAGGTCTCATTTGTTAACATTGGTTAATGCATTATGAACTAACAACAAGCAATATATTATTATGTTTGTTAATAAAAATGTATGTAAACACACACACACACACACACACACACACACACACACACACACACACACACACACACACACACGGCATTATCCCTGGATAACTCTTGATTCTCTATACGTTGGTGTTGTTCACATTATATGCACTTACACACCGATTGCCAACACACACACACATTTGATCAGTTTCACTCACCGCCTGCGGTTTCCACTCATGAGCGGGAACAAACACACACACTCGCAGAACTCCGGAAACACAAACTGCATCCACTGTTCCCTTAACACTGGGTTATTTGTGAAGCTGAAAAAGGTGATCTTTCCCTCACACACACACACTTTAGTGACAGTGTTGATCTCGTGTCTAAAAACACAATGACAGCGCCACCGACGGCTCCCGTAACCGAACGAAGCTCGATGATGGACGCACTCTTGCTCTCGCCCTGGGTGGTGTGTGTGTGTGTGTGTGTGTGCTCATCCGGGAGAAGTGCCCATATAAGGAATTCCTCGTTTTTAAAAAAAAGTTCAACTCTTTAACAGAATAAGTCAGAATGCAGGAAACAGCATTAGACACCCCAAGCGTTACAAATAAAATGTATATTCACAGAAAATGAAATTCAATTTATATTTGTCTACAAAACTTTTAAGCAAGTGCCTTTATATTTTAGCGTTTTAAAAAGATAAAATAAACAGTGCAAACTTATGACAGGTATAAATGTAAACTGGGTGTAAAAGGAACGTTTGCAACAGCTGTCAATGGCAAGCGGTTCGTACGCTCAGCAGATGCTTTTATTCAAATGAGGAACATCACAAACAATTTGTCTTAAGAGCCAACAATATTGGTACACAATGCCAAGTTTAGAGTATAAACTCGATTAATACACACGCTGGAGCAGATGTGAAGCGCAGAACAGATAAGCAAAGAAAGATCAGTTATAGTAAGTGCTCTTTTTAAATAGAATCTAAAGTATTGTAAGAGCATATATGAACAGTTTTCCTCAGGTGCAGTCTTTGGGAACTTAATCCACAGCGTCGGCATTCCCACCGCCACGCTCCAGCAGTTCAGCTACAGGAATATATAAATACATTTAGTTGTGTCTCGTACATTATTTAGCTGTTTTCCCTTGTTTCCAGCCGACACCATACATTAACCAGCGCCATCAGCCACAACACTTGAGCTCACTCACAGTCATTCTGTTCTGTTTGTTGTGATGTCTTAAAGGGATAGTTCACATAAAAATGAAAATTGTGTCGCCACTTAAAAGAGAAAAGGCTGCGGGTGAAAATATCATTTTTACACTGCAATTCATGCTGATACTAGCATACTGTGAGGACCGTATACCCTTTATTATTTTTAATAAAATAGTATGTGAGAAGATTATATATCATATTTTAATACTATATACATAAAATATAACTTTAAATGTTTCACCTCACACTATCTATTAAAAATAACCTTTAACAATTGATTTTAGAATTGTAAGGGTTAAAAAGATAATAATCAATAATAATATTAATAATAATATTAAAACAAATAAAATAATAAAAAAGTAAATAAATAAAAGTATTATTAAAAAACAGTGTGTTCAAACTTTTGACTGTTAGTATAAATATAAACGGGGTATAAAAAAAAAATAGCAAGCACATCCAGATATCATATATAAATAAATAAATGATAAATATTAATAAATGTTAGCTACTGTATACTCTTTATTATTTTAGTAAAAGTTTTAGTAGCATGTGAGAATTTTAAATATATATTTTTTAAACATTATATATCATATTTTATTACTTTATATATTAAATATGACTTTAAATGTTTCACATATATTTGTAAAAATTCTCACACTATTTATTAAAATTTAATTTTACCAAGTGCCTTTAGAATTTTAAGGGTTAAAAGATAATAATAAATAATAATAAAAAGTAGCAAGTGCATCCAGTTATCATATAAAAATAAATAATACATATTAGCTACTGTACACGCTTTACAATTTTTAATAGTAAGTGAGCATTTAAAATATTTAAGACATTAACTGTAATTTATTTTATATATATAATTATTTTTAAAAATAGCAAGTAATCTAAAAATAAATATTAAATATTGGTAAATATTAGTTATTAACATGAATGTGTAACAGTTACCATTTATAAATGAATAGTAAACATTAATAAATATTATCTACTGTATACTCTTTACATTTTTAATCAAATAGTATGTGAGAATTTTAAATATTTATTTAATGCATTAAATGTAATATTTTATTTTATTTTATATATATATATATATATATATATATATATATATATATATATATATATATATATATATATATATATATATATATATATTTTTTTTTTTTTTTTTTTTTTTTAAAGCAAGTAACAATCAAGTATCTATAAATAAATATTAGGTATTGAAAAATATTAGCTATTAACATGAATGTGTTGTTTTGCTATTTTGATCAATTTGTTAATTTTTTTTTTAATATCTCTGAAAGTTTCTAACTGTTGGAAAAAATTATCAAGAGGAGTTTTGCATTGTGGAAAACAAGCAGATCCAGCAAAATGCTCTATTATATAGATTATATGTTCTATTATACACTCTAAAAAAAAAAGGTTCTATATAGCACCAAAAATGGTTCTTCGTCGTAATCATAGAGGAACCACTTTTGGTGCTATATAGCACCATATCTTAGCATGTTCTGTATATGGTAGCGGTGCTATATAGCACCTTAGTCAAAGAACCGCTGAAGAACCGCTGAAGAACCACTGAAGCACCAAAATTGGTGCTATATAGCACTAAAAAAGGTTCCCCTATGATTACGAACCAAGAACCATTTTTAGTGCCATACAGAACCTTTTTTTTTTAGAGTGTACTGTAAATTGAAAATGTGCATGCTATGAACAGTACTGTATACTGTAGAAAGTACATGCTAATCCAAACACAGCCCAATACAAAACCCAATACACCGATCTCTATATGAACGAGCACAAAGGCTGGAGGGGCTGGAAAACCTGTCCCATTTCCAAGCGAAGACGGAAAACACATTTCCCGGGAAGGTGCTCAAAAAGTCAAAGCAAGGATTGACACTGTAATGAGCCTCGTGCCACTATTCAGTGCTTTTATCACGGTGCAGCGTGGGTAAAAATCAGTGCATTACCACTGAAGGGAGGGAGGCTTTCCCTCTGCTCTCTGACCTTGTCTCTCTCCCTGTCTCACACTCATATTCCTGTCTCTCACGCTCTCACATTAAAAATGAGTCAATTACAGGCGCTTATCTGTGCTGAAGTTATGCACACGTGCAGCTGCTGATTTCCCACTGTCACAATCTGCAGGTGCGATGCCGCTCCTGATGGGGTTTATTGAAGTGTATTGACTTCACTTCCTTTTAAATGTGTGTGTACAGGCTTGTGTCTCTTAAAGGATTTGTGTGTGTGTGTGTGCGCGCGCTGACGGGATTATTATTTTATGGGCCGCTGCTCTCTCGGCTCTCCTCTCTGGATGTGTTCTTCAATAGATTGAATTAAGATTAAAACACTGAGGCCTGTGAAGCAGGTGAGCTGTGGAGAAGAGATGTTGTCGTGTGTTTATTCCGCTTTTTATTTGGTTGATTATTCAATCATTTGATGCAGGGATCAGCAGATCTGTATGGATGGATGACCAGTCAGTTTGTCCTTTTAGGGTTTTATAGAGATAAAAATAGCTGGGAAACATAACATATCTCGATTCCAAAGCTCTTTTTATATAATTATTATCATTTGAAATTGTGGTTACATTTTATTTTAAAGGAGCTTTTGACATATAAGAGGTCATAAGAATATCAGAACTTCCTAGTCCAAAAACAGCTTTTATTGAAACCTTTTATGACGTCACAGATCGATGAAAGACCGCCTCTGCAGAAGAAGATCAACGCCTACTTCATCATCGAAACTTTGGCCCCGCCCACTGGAGTGTTAGTGAGATGACGAGGAGAGAAGAGCGAAACTAAAAATGACATCACCTTCCAAAGGATCCTAATGCTGGGAATGAGCTTATTTATTCTCATCAATGTGAATGTCTCAGTTGAGCATTATTTATGTGTATTCGCTACATTTCACTGTGGATTCTTTGGGAAATCAGTCGCAATATCAGACTTTTACGATATGGACTCGACAGTAACGCCACAACATGTGAGTTACCGTGTTAATTCAAATGCCTGATCTGAGACCAGTGATTTATGATATGATTCATGCACAGTCAGATGATCTTTGTCTATGTGTCAGTAAATCAAACCAGTGACTAAACGCTCAACGTCACATTGTGTCTCTTAGTAGAGGAAAATAATCTGTTATTAAACTGGGATTAAATTATATATAGAAAGCGATCAAAGAATGCTCCCTTTACGATCACTGTCAATCATAAAAATATCATATCATACCATAGTACTTTTTGGTAGTGATAGTAAGGTACTCTCAAATATACCAAGGTATTGAAATTCATGTTTGAGAAACCATTTTGTAATAATGTTCCATTACATAAAAGATCTGCGGTGGTTTTATTGTATAATGATGGCTTCAGATTGTATTACTAGGGTACTTTGAAATATATATTGGTGCTGAAATGTATGTACCGTGATATTTTAAAAAGTACTAAAAATACTATTGTATTAATGTTGTTGTTGTTTTTTACATAAATGGTGCTATCATGTTTTTTTGGTCCTACTGTAATTTTATTGCAATACATTGGAATGCAATGTAAAAAAAAAAAAATACTACAATTGTATAGTATAGTATATTGTGTATATATAGAAATACCAAGAATACTATCATAGTACATGTCTGAAAAAAACAAGGTAAAACTGTTCTAGTACAATAAAACACTGTGGCGGTACCATGGTACTATGATGGTAATACTTTAAAATGTATAGGTTACACTTTATTTTAAGGTGTCATTGTTACAATGTAATTATAAATGTATATACTGAGTAATATTTACTTACTATAGGATTAGAGTAGAACTAGGGCTTGGTTGAGGGTTAGTTGCATGTATGCATAATTTACTAGTACATGCAATATACACTCACCTAAAGGATTATTAGGAACACCTGTTCAATTTCTCATTAATGCAATTATCTAATCAACCAATCACATGGCAGTTGCTTCAATGCATTTAGGGGTGTGGTCCTGGTCAAGACAATCTCCTGAACTCCAAACTGAATGTCAGAATGGGAAAGAAAGGGGATTTAAGCAATTTTGAGCGTGGCATGGTTGTTGGTGCCAGACGGGATTTTGCACGGTCTTTTGCTGTTATTTTTATCATAAATATGAGGACTTTGGCTGATTATGCGTTAAATCACGTTTTTCTGGAGGGACTGATTTACAAAAAGTGAAAAGTGGAGATGTAGCATTGATATTGAATTTAAATATCATGGTATATTTCAAAGTACCATAGTATTACCATCTGATACTATCCCTGTATAATTTTTTGGACAGTGACAATATCAGATCCTTCCTTTAATGTTTATATGGTCATCAGGTTAATACGACAGTAAATATTAAGGCTAAGTTCATTTGCAAATTCAGTTTCACAATCAATGTTTAATGTTGAGAGGGAGCAGAAGCAGGACTGACAGGCCTCCATCTTGTTTCGGCGGCTGTTCGTGGAGTTTGAGCAGCTGCCATAACATTTACTTAAGAGCCAGATTGACTTTTCTCAGAAATCAATATGTGCTGAATATCTGCTACGCTGGGCTGAACCCGCATGGCGATGGCTTCTCTGTAACGCTCCGATAACAAAACACACACCTCTCTGTGTTTCTCCTTCAAACTCGTCCAATCAATCCTCGTGTCTTTAGCTGTCGCTCACGCTCTCTCCTCGCTGTCGCGTCCTTCGCTAGCGTGTGCAGACATACGTTATAATAAAGGCGTGTTAATAATTCATGTCAGAGCAATTGGAGACAATTAGGTGAGTTGACTGGGCCATTAATTTTCCAGTCCGAGTCGGAGTTGATGTAGAGAGTGTCAGAGAGCTGATCTCACAAAGGTCTCTTCAATAGCGCGACTGTTTCTCCTAGACATCAAAGAGACTAAGGGCCCTATCACACACCCGCCGCAATGTGCTGATTAAAAACAACACTTTTACATATCAAATAAAAACATTTACTCTCTCTTTATTTAGCCAAATGCAAAGAATGCTGGGAACTAACAAACCCCGCCCAGTGGATTTAAATGGATTGAACACAATCAAATTAAGTTAGGACAAAATGTATAGCAATTGTGTTGCTAAAGCTCATTTTAACTAAGCAGTAAAATTTGAACAAGCAGTAAAAATCCTTTTTTTCAGTGAACTTTATTCTCGAAAATGAATGATTTTATTCTCAACATTTTATTTAGACTTTTTTTCCCTCTAAATTTAACGAGTTCTTTCTCGAAACTTTATTCTCAAAATTTAACAACTTTATTCTCAAAACACGACTTTATTTTCGAGAATTTATGATTTTATTCTCAACATTTTATTTAGACTTTTTTTCCCTCTAAATTTAACGAGTTCTTTCTCGAAACAACTTTATTCTCAAAATGTAACAACTTTATTCTCAAAACACGACTTTATTCTCGAAAATAAATTATTTTATTCTCAACATTTTATTTAGACTTTTTTTTCCTCTAAATGTAACGAGTTCTTTCTCGAAACAACTTTATTCTCAAAATATAACGACTTTATTCTCAAAACACGACTTTATTCTCGAAAATGAATATGATTTTATTCTCAACATTTTATTTAGACTTTTTTTCCCTCTAAATGTAACGAGTTCTTTCTCGAAACAACTTTATTCTCAAAATTGAACGAGTTTATTCTCAAAACACGACTTTATCTTCGAAAATTTATGATTTTATTCTCAACATTTTATTTAGACTTTTTTTCCCTCTAAATTTAACGAGTTCTTTCTCGAAACAACTTTATTCTCAAAATGTAACAACTTTATTCTCAAAACACGACTTTATTCTCGAAAATAAATTATTTTATTCTCAACATTTTATTTAGACTTTTTTTTCCTCTAAATGTAACGAGTTCTTTCTCGAAACAACTTTATTCTCAAAATATAACGACTTTATTCTCAAAACACGACTTTATTCTCGAAAATGAATATGATTTTATTCTCAACATTTTATTTAGACTTTTTTTCCCTCTAAATGTAACGAGTTCTTTCTCGAAACAACTTTATTCTCAAAATTGAACGAGTTTATTCTCAAAACACAACTTTATTCTCGAAAATGAATGATTTTTTTCTCAACATTTTATTTAGACTTTTTTTCCCTCTAAATGTAACGAGTTCTTTCTCGAAACAACTTTATTCTCAAAATTTAACAACTTTATTCTCAAAACACGACTTTATTCTCGAAAATAAATTATTTTATTCTCAACATTTTATTTAGACTTTTTTTCCCTCTCAAAACACGACTTTATTCTCGAAAATAAATTATTTTATTCTCAACATTTTATTTAGACTTTTTTTCCCTCTAAATTTAACGAGTTCTTTCTCGAAACTTTATTCTCAAAACACGACTTTATTTTCGAGAATTTATGATTTTATTCTCAACATTTTATTTAGACTGTTTTCCCCTCTAAATTTAACGAGTTCTTTCTTGAAACAACTTTATTCTCAAAATTGAACGAGTTTATTCTCAAAACACGACTTTATTTTAGAAAATTTATGATTTTATTCTCAACATTTTATTTAGACTTTTTTTCCCCCTAAATTTAACGAGTTCTTTCTCGAATCAACTTTATTCTCAAAATTTAACAACTTTATTCTCAAAACACGACTTTATTCTCGAAAATAAATTATTTTATTCTCAACATTTTATTTAGACTTTTTTTTCCTCTAAATGTAACGAGTTCTTTCTCGAAACAACTTTATTCTCAAAATATAACGACTTTATTCTCGAAAATGAATATGATTTTATTCTCAACATTTTATTTAGACTTTTTTTCCCTCTAAATTTAACGAGTTCTTTCTCGAAACTTTATTCTCAAAATTTAACAACTTTATTCTCAAAACACGACTTTATTTTCGAGAATTTATGATTTTATTCTCAACATTTTATTTAGACTGTTTTCCCCTCTAAATTTAACGAGTTCTTTCTTGAAACAACTTTATTCTCAAAATTGAACGAGTTTATTCTCAAAACACGACTTTATTTTCGAAAATTTATGATTTTATTCTCAACATTTTATTTAGACTTTTTTTCCCTCTAAATTTAACGAGTTCTTTCTCGAAACAACTTTATTCTCAAAATTTAACAACTTTATTCTCAAAACACGACTTTATTCTCGAAAATGAATGATTTTATTCTCAACATTTTATTTAGACTTTTTTTCCCTCTAAATTTAATGAGTTCTTTCTCGAAACAACTTTATTCTCAAAATTTAACAACTTTATTCTCAAAACACGACTTTATTCTCGAAAATGAATGATTTTATTCTCAACATTTTATTTAGACTTTTTTCCCCTCTAAATTTAACGAGTTCTTTCTCGAAACAACTTTATTCTCAAAATTTAACAACTTTATTCTCAAAACACGACTTTATTCTCGAAAATAAATTATTTTATTCTCAACATTTTATTTAGACTTTTTTTTCCTCTAAATGTAACGAGTTCTTTCTCGAAACAACTTTATTCTCAAAATATAACGACTTTATTCTCGAAAATGAATATGATTTTATTCTCAACATTTTATTTAGACTTTTTTTCCCTCTAAATTTAACGAGTTCTTTCTCGAAACTTTATTCTCAAAATTTAACAACTTTATTCTCAAAACACGACTTTATTTTCGAGAATTTATGATTTTATTCTCAACATTTTATTTAGACTGTTTTCCCCTCTAAATTTAACGAGTTCTTTCTTGAAACAACTTTATTCTCAAAATTGAACGAGTTTATTCTCAAAACACGACTTTATTTTCGAAAATTTATGATTTTATTCTCAACATTTTATTTAGACTTTTTTTCCCTCTAAATTTAACGAGTTCTTTCTCGAAACAACTTTATTCTCAAAATTTAACAACTTTATTCTCAAAACACGACTTTATTCTCGAAAATGAATGATTTTATTCTCAACATTTTATTTAGACTTTTTTTCCCTCTAAATTTAATGAGTTCTTTCTCGAAACAACTTTATTCTCAAAATTTAACAACTTTATTCTCAAAACACGACTTTATTCTCGAAAATGAATGATTTTATTCTCAACATTTTATTTAGACTTTTTTCCCTCTAAATTTAACGAGTTCTTTCTCGAAACAACTTTATTCTCAAAATTTAACAACTTTATTCTCAAAACACGACTTTATTCTCGAAAATAAATTATTTTATTCTCAACATTTTATTTAGACTTTTTTTTCCTCTAAATGTAACGAGTTCTTTCTCGAAACAACTTTATTCTCAAAATATAACGACTTTATTCTCAAAACACGACTTTATTCTCGAAAACGAATGATTTTATTCTCAACATTTTATTTAGACTTTTTTCCCTCTAAATTTAATGAGTTCTTTCTCAAAACAACTTTATTCTCAAAATTTAACAACTTTATTCTCAAAACACGACTTTATTCTCGAAAAATGAATGATTTTGTTCTCAACATTTTATTTAGACTTTTTTTCCTCTAAATTTAACGAGTTCTTTCTCGAAACAACTTTATTCTTAAAAATTTAACGACTTTATTCTCAAAACACAACTTTATTCTCAAAAATGAATGATTTTATTCTCAACATTTTATTTAGACTTTTTTTCCTCTAAATTTAACGAGTTCTTTCTCGAAACAACTTTATTCTCAAAATTGAACGAATTAATTCTCAAAACACGACTTTATTCTCGAAAATGAATGATTTTATTCTCAACATTTTATTTAGACTATTTCTTCCCTCTAAATGTAATGAGTTCTTTCTCGAAACAACTTTATTCTCAAAATTGAACGACTTTATTCTCAAAACACGACTTTATTATCGAAAATGAATGATTTTATTCTCAACATTTTATTTAGACTTTTTTTCCCTCTAAATGTAACGAGTTCTTTCTCGAAACAACTTTATTCTCAAAATTAAACGAGTTTATTCTCAAAACACAACTTTATTATCGAAAATGAATGATTTTATTCTCAACATTTTATTTAGACTTTTTTTTCCCTCTAAATTTAACGAGTTCTTTCTCAAAACAACTTTATTCTCAAAATGTAACGAGTTTATTCTCAAAACACGAGTTTATTCTCGAAAATGAATGATTTTTTTCTCAACATTTTATTTAGACTTTTTTTCCCTCTAAATTTAACGAGTTCTTTCTCGAAACAACTTTATTCTCAAAATTTAACAACTTTATTCTCAAAACACGACTTTATTCTCGAAAATGAATGATTTTATTCTCAACATTTTATTTAGACTGTTTTCCCCTCTAAATTTAACGAGTTCTTTCTTGAAACAACTTTATTCTCAAAATTTAACAACTTTATTCTCAAAACACGACTTTATTCTCGAAAATGAATGATTTTATTCTCAACATTTTATTTAGACTTTTTTCCCTCTAAATGTAACGAGTTCTTTCTCGAAACAACTTTATTCTCAAAATATAACGACTTTATTCTCAAAACACGACTTTATTCTCGAAAATGAATGATTTTATTCTCAACATTTTATTTAGACTTTTTTTTCCCTCTAAATTTAACGAGTTCTTTCTCAAAACAACTTTATTCTCAAAATGTAACGAGTTTATTCTCAAAACACGAGTTTATTCTCGAAAATGAATGATTTTATTCTCAACATTTTATTTAGACTTTTTTTCCCTCTAAATGTAACGAGTTCTTTCTCGAAACAACTTTATTCTCAAAATATAACGACTTTATTCTCAAAACACAACTTTATTATCGAAAATGAATGATTTTATTCTCAACATTTTATTTAGACTTTTTTTTCCCTCTAAATTTAACGAGTTCTTTCTCAAAACAACTTTATTCTCAAAATGTAACGAGTTTATTCTCAAAACACGAGTTTATTCTCGAAAATGAATGATTTTTTTCTCAACATTTTATTTAGACTTTTTTTCCCTCTAAATTTAACGAGTTCTTTCTCGAAACAACTTTATTCTCAAAATTTAACAACTTTATTCTCAAAACACGACTTTATTCTCGAAAATGAATGATTTTATTCTCAACATTTTATTTAGACTGTTTTCCCCTCTAAATTTAACGAGTTCTTTCTTGAAACAACTTTATTCTCAAAATTTAACAACTTTATTCTCAAAACACGACTTTATTCTCGAAAATGAATGATTTTATTCTCAACATTTTATTTAGACTTTTTTCCCTCTAAATGTAACGAGTTCTTTCTCGAAACAACTTTATTCTCAAAATTTAACAACTTTATTCTCAAAACACGACTTTATTCTCGAAAATGAATGATTTTATTCTCAACATTTTATTTAGACTTTTTTTCCCTCTAAATGTAACGAGTTCTTTCTCGAAACAACTTTATTCTTAAAAATTGAACGACTTTATTCTCAAAACAAAACTTTATTCTCAAAAATGAATGATTTTATTCTCAACATTTTATTTAGACTTTTTTTCCCTCTAAATGTAACGAGTTCTTTCTCGAAACAACTTTATTCTCAAAATTTAACGAGTTTATTCTCAAAACACGACTTTATTCTCGAAAATGAAAGATTTTATTCTCAACATTTTATTTAGACTTTTTTTCCCTCTAAATGTAACGAGTTCTTTCTCGAAACAACTTTATTCTCAAAATTTAACGAGTTTATTCTCAAAACACGACTTTATTCTCGAAAATGAATGATTTTTTTCTCAACATTTTATTTAGACTTTTTTTCCCTCTAAATGTAACGAGTTCTTTCTCGAAACAACTTTATTCTCAAAATTTAACGAGTTTATTCTCAAAACACGACTTTATTCTCGAAAATGAATGATTTTATTCTCAACATTTTATTTAGACTTTTTTTCCCTCTAAATGTAACGAGTTCTTTCTCGAAACAACTTTATTCTCAAAATTTAACGAGTTTATTCTCAAAACACGACTTTATTCTCGAAAATTAATGATTTTTTTCTCAACATTTTATTTAGACTTTTTTTCCCTCTAAATGTAACGAGTTCTTTCTCGAAACAACTTTTTTCTCAAAATTTAACTAATTTATTCTGAAAACACAACTTTATTCTCGAAAATGAATTATTTTTTTCTCAACATTTTATTTAGACTTCTTTTTTTCAAAAAAAATATTTGGAGAAAAAGCTTCAAGAAAAGTCCTTGACATGTAAACCAAGGTCAAATGTTGCTCTCTATGGATGCAGTGCAGAAGTGTTTCAGCCAGTACTGTATTGGCTGTGTGTTTTTGGCCAGCCTGTCCTACTTTTGATGTAATTTCTAGTGCGAAATTAGGGTTTCATTTTATTTTGATGGTCCCTTTAACACATTCTGTTGACTAGTAACAAATAAAGTGTCTCGCCGAAGCTTTGTTGTCGATGATTAAACCATTCTGCTTCCTCAGAAGTCAGTTTTGTGAGGTACCTTCGTACACAAATGCTGCCTGCAAAGTCAACAAGTCAGCATATGCTTTCAGACACAGCAGCTGTTGTGTTTAGCATGGCTGCAATGCTATATTAGCCGATCAGCATTCTATCTGTTTTATAACAGCACGGTATAGTAAAAGTTTGCTCCGAGCTGCTCCCAAACTCCTGCACTGGCGTCTTTGAGACATTAGCTGAGCTAAGCAGCAGGCTGTTGTTTGAGCGGTCAAGCCATGCAAAGAGTGTAATACACAATGACAGCATGTTGGCCCATAATCTTGCAAACTTGACCTGACACATCCTGACTCCCCCTGCTGCCACAGCTCTGCCAATCAGCCGAGCGGGACGCAGGTTGCCAAGCAACAGGCTCAGAAACAGCTCTCGCCGCGTGTGCGGGGGGTTAAAGAGCAGTGGGCAGACGGCGGCGGACCGACAGTGCGACACATGCGTCAAAAGTCAAACTCACAATCATCACACTCACTCTCCTCACCTGCACAACTTATTCTGAGTGAATGCCATGTGACTAATCACCCTGGAGACACAGGACATGTAATATTATACAGAAATAATACTGTGAGTATATGTAAAACATCTGTACTAAAATAAAATACAAAGGTTTTTATAAATGAGGTGCAACAGCAATTTTATAAATGACAATAAATAATAAAAGCTATTATTAAAAACTCCTATAAAAGTCAAATAATTCAATAATGAGTAGATGTAAAACATCTATACTAAAATAATGAATAAATAATTAATACAAGTTGTTATTAACTATATTAAGTAATACTATATATATATATATATATATATATATATATATATATATATATATATATATATATATATATATATATATATATATATATTCAAATGGTTACAAATTATATTTAAAAAATAATATGAGTAGATGTAAAATAGCTATAATAAAAGTTATTATTGTTATAATAAATAATAAGTAAGACTATATATTAAACAATATATTATATAATAAATAACACTTATCAAATAATTCAATTATAATATGAGTAGATGTAAAACATCTAAATAAAATAATTAATAAATAGTAATACTAATAATTAATAAAAAATTAATAATAAAATAAAATATTATATATATTTTTTTTTTCAAATGTTACAAATAATATGTAAAACATCTATACTCAAATAAATTAATTAATACAAAATTAATAATACAAAATTAATTAATTAAAATATTATATATATATATACTAAAATAAAATAATTATAAATAATTAATAAACAATAAATAATACAAGCTATTATTAAACTATATTGTGGTTACATATGATATTAAAAAATAATATGAGTAGATGTAAAATATCTATAAAACAACTCATTATTGTGATATATATATATAATCTTTTTTCAAATGGTTACAAATAATATTAAATAAATAATGAGTAGATGTAAAACATCTATACTCAAATAAAATAATTAATAATAATTCATACAAAAATAACAATACAAATAAATAATAAAAGTATTGTGTATATATATTTTCTTTTCAAATGGTAAAAATAATATTAAAAAAATAATATGAGTAGACGTAAAACATCTATACTAAAAAGTGTTCAATAAATAATAAAAGTTATTATAAGAAATATATATCTCACACATTTAAAAATAATATTTAATATTTGTAATAACATAAAATAAAAAAATATTATATATCACTATTTTACAAAATGTGTCTCATCTCATCAGAATTGTTTATTTTTCTGTGCTGTGAATTATGTTTTCATAGTGATACAACATGAAGATATTTTCTTCACTGATGCTATTTTTTATCATTCATATGCATAATCTGTTTTGGTTTTTGTGCATCATGTTTGAGTTAAAAGGGGAAAATAATGAATGATACAGATGTCATGTGTCAGGTTCTTTCTATTTGCTTCTCACTATCCTTTTCTTCACTCACTCTCCTTCCTGATTGTTTCAGACACACACACACACACACACACACACACACACACACACACACACACACACACACACTTTCTCACTCGCTCGTTAGGCTCATCTTCTCTCTGTCTACCTGCACCTGTTAGTCATCGCAATCAGCGCCTCGCTGCCTTGTGATGACACCTGTTCCCACTTTTGTTTGAGTGCTTACCCTTTATCTAGTGTTTGTTCTCACTGCCTCTTGTTGGATCATTGTTTCATGTCATGCGTTACGACCGCTGCTTTCTTCATGTCTGATTTGCTTTGGAAGTGCTCACCTGGTCTTGTTTGTCTGATACAGCCTTGCGCCTAAGTTTAGTCTGAGTTCTGCATTTGCTGCAAGAGTACCTTTGCGGTCCTCTGTTCCTGACTGTGATTTATTCTCCAGAACTGCCTCCACCTCTACTGGTGTCCCGATCTCTCTCCTCTTCGAGACAGGATCATCTCAGCTCCTTCTCAGTTTGTTTTACCAGTTCTGTGTGCCTTAACGACAGACTGCCTTGTTTATATTCTCATTAAAGACTGTTGTTATCCTGTCAACCTCTGCTTTTGGATCCATCCTTTATTGACTCTGACAACAGAATACTTATTATCACATGCATGAAGATTTGATATGTTTATACTGTGATATATACCATAATCACTGTGTGTGTGGGTCTGAGACAAAAGCATGTGTGGATCTGTCGACGGTTACCTCACACTCGTACTGTAGACGTGCAGCACTAAAAGAAGACACGGCATGTGGAGCCGAGCGCCTGCTGATAGCGCACGCCACAGCCATTCATCATCCCTGCGCTTCTCGAGTTCTTCTGCTTCAGCACCACTAGCCTACACACTCGCAGAAGC
This sequence comes from Romanogobio albipinnatus, assembly GCA_023566225.1. Lineage (NCBI taxonomy): Eukaryota > Metazoa > Chordata > Actinopteri > Cypriniformes > Gobionidae > Romanogobio > Romanogobio albipinnatus. Next base: position 3,645,231 of record CM042250.1, on the reverse strand, counting down.
ATTAAAGCCAACTCATTAAGTCTCAGAGCATGTTGCATCACAACAAAAACAACGCACAGCTCGCTGCGGCTCATCAGCGGCGTTAGCGCTTTGTCAGGCAAACAAGCTAACTAGCAGCCTGCGCGTGTCGTTCGTCTTTAGGTTAAAAGCTTCTTACAGGTATATTGGGGATTGTTTTGTTTTTTTCCTCTCTGAGTGTGAACTTAATTACTCTGTCAAAGAAGAGGCTCATTAGCGCCTCGCTAAACTCTGGGAAACACGGCGGCACGCTCATCCAGCCATGCACCCGGCTAACACACCCGATAACAAGTTGTTCTGGATTTAAACACCTTGCTTTTTCCTCTAAACAGCCTTTTCTTTCTTCATTAAGTAGACGGAGATGTATTTCTGTGGGTGATTGTCTTGCTGCAGGGGTGATGTGGCGTAGCGGCTAAAGATGCTCTTTTCCGCCCTGGATCTCGACACCTAACCCCAGGCTAATCCTGAGGGGATTGTCCCTATAACCAGAGCACTGCGGCGGGTCTCTGGATGAAAGAGTCACATGCACTAGCGGCCCCGGCTGATGCACTGCTGCTGTGTGTGTTCACTGATACTGCACACTAAACACACTCCACTGTTCATGAGGAAGAGATACTTTAGAGCATTCAGCCATATCTCCATCATCCATCCATCCTTCCATCTATATGTCATCTGTCCATCCATCCATCCATCACCCATCCATCCATCATCCATCTATCCATCCATCCATCCATCACCCATCCATCCATCCATCCATCCATCATCCATCTATCCATCCATCCATCCATCATCCATCTATCCATCCATCCATCCATCCATCCATCCATCCATCACCCATCCATCCATCCATCCATCATCCATCTATCCATCCATCCATCCATCATCCATCTATCCATCCATCCATCCATCCATCCATCCATCCATCCATCCATCCATCACCCATCCATCCATCCATCCATCCATCATCCATCTATCCATCCATCCATCCATCCATCCATCCATCCATCCATCCATCCATCACCCATCCATTCATCCATCACCCATCCATCCATCCATCTATCCATCACCCATCCTTCCATCCATCACCCATCCATCCATCCATCACCCATCCATCCATCCATCATCCATCCATCCATCCATCTATCCATCCATCCATCCATCCATTCATCCATCACCCATCCATCCATCCATCTATCCATCACCCATCCTTCCATCCATCACCCATCCATTCATCCATCACCCATCTATCCATCCATCCATCCATCCATCACCCATCCATCCATCCATCCATCCATCACCCATCCATCCATCCATCACCCATCCATCCATCCATCCATCCATCACCCATCCATCTATCCATCACCCATCCATCCATCCATCACCCATCCATTCATCCATCACCCATCCATTCATCCATCACCCATCTATCCATCCATCACCCATCCATCCATCCATCCATCCATCACCCATCCTTCCATCCATCACCCATCCATCCATCCATCTATCCATCACCCATCCTTCCATCCATCACCCATCCTTCCATCCATCACCCATCCATTCATCCATCACCCATCACCCATCTATCCATCCATCCATCCATCCATCACCCATCCATCCATCCATCCATCCATCACCCATCCATCCATCCATCACCCATCCATCCATCCATCATCCATCCATCCATCCATCTATCCATCCATCCATTCATCCATTCATCCATCACCCATCCATCCATCCATCTATCCATCACCCATCCTTCCATCCATCACCCATCCATTCATCCATCACCCATCTATCCATCCATCCATCCATCCATCACCCATCCATCCATCCATCCATCCATCACCCATCCATCCATCCATCACCCATCCATCCATCCATCCATCCATCACCCATCCATCTATCCATCACCCATCCATCCATCCATCACCCATTCCATTCATCCATCACCCATCCATTCATCCATCACCCATCTATCCATCCATTCATCCATCACCCATCACCCATCTATCCATCCATCCATCCATCCATCCATCCATCCATCACCCATCCATCCATCCATCCATCTATCCATCACCCATCCATCACCCATCTATCCATCCATCCATCCATCACCCATCTATCCATCCATTCATCCATCACCCATCCATCTATCCATCCATCCATTCATCCATCCATCACCCATCCATCCATCCATCCATCCATATATATATATATATATATATATACAATATATACAAATATATAAATTATATATATATAAATTAGTGGTGGGCATAGATTAATTTTTTTTATCTAGATTAAAATGGCTCATTTGAATTCTGCCGAAGGCATTCAGAATATGTGTGCTCGTAAGTGATCGTTTGTCTTTTTGTAGTTTGAATAATAAATAACTGCTGTCCCTTTAAGACCTGACACACGCATATCCAAACACTGTTCCTGTGAGCTGGTTACGACTGTGTTTACGTTAAAACTCACCAAGATGGGCATTGAGACATTTTTGAGTGTATTTGACCATTAATAAGCTGGAAAAGGGAGCTCATTTTTGCACTTGTATGTCAGAGGCGGCTTTATTACGGTATGTGTGTGTGCGCTTCAGATGCGAGCGCAAAATCTGCGGGAATTAGTAGAATTAACGTTATGTGCAACTCCACGCGAAATTCAGACCGGTCACACCAATACTAACACGCTGTCATGAGGAAAAGTCCAGCAGAACACGTGTTCGCCGTGTTCAGAGGATTAAACGGACTGAATGAGAGGAGGCGGTGCGTGTCACTCGCTGGAGAGGAGAGGAGAGGAGAGGAGAGGAGAGGAGAGGAGAGGAGAGGAGAGGAGAGGAGAGGAGAGGAGAGGAGAGGAGAGGAGAGGAGAGGAGAGGAGAGGAGAGGAGAGGAGAGGAGAGGAGAGGAGAGGAGAGGAGAGGAGAGGAGAGGAGAGGAGAGGAGAGGAGAGGAGAGGAGAGGAGAGGAGAGGAGAGAAAATGAGTATTGTATCATTTCAGATATATGCGTAGTATAGACCCAGCTCCCAACTCAACTTTGAGAATAGATTAATGGCAATATTTTTTTTATCACCCAATAAGAGTCTCACGTTAACGCCGATAACGGCCCACCACTAATATAAATATATAAAATGTTTTTATAAATATGTATAAAAAATTATAAAAAATAAATAATAATAAAAATATATAAAATAAATAAAAAATAACCAGCTAAATAACTACACAAGTAAATAAAATTATGTTGAATAAACTTAATTAAATAAAATGACATCAGCTAAATAAAAAAATGAATAAATAAATAACCATTTTAACAATTTTAATACAAGCATAAACGCATAAATCAAATAACGTCAGCTAAATAAATACAAAAGTAAATAAATACCTTATGATGAATAAAATAAAACGGCATCAGCTAAATAAAGCCATACAAAATTTATAAAAATAAATAAATAAAACGGCATCAGCTAAATAAATGCATAAATACATAAACTTATGCTAAATAAAACAATGAAAAAAAATACAATAACCTCAGCTAAATAAATAAATACAATTACTTCAGCTAAATAAAATAATGAAATATATACAATATAACTTCAATTAAATAAATAAATAAATAAAATAACGTCAGCTAAATAAATACACAAGTAAATAAATACCTAATGCTGAATAAAAAGAATTCAATTGAAATAAAATGGCAACAGATAAATAAGTAAATAAATACTCATTCTAAGTTTATCTTAATAAATGCATAAGTCAAACAAAATAACTTCCGCTAAATAAAATAACTGCAAACATTTGATTGATTTGCTCTTCCTCATTGTGAAGCTTGCACCCGAGTCAGGCTTGTATCAATAAACCAAAACTCTGTTTCTCCAGCACAACAGTGCTTGACCTGACAGAGAACTGACCATAGAACACTTGCCATAGCGCCCCTTGTGTTAACATTGAGAATGCGGCGCGATTCTTCTTAACTGGCGGGACGCCTGGTGCTCTTTTTTTGATCGCCTTTTTTCATATCATATATTTTAGTAATTATCATAAATTAGGTATCATTTGAAAGCTTACAAACTCAAAATTCATCCTGGGAAACCGTTTTGAAATTGGACATTGTGTTACCATGGAAACGTTACTCTAAATTATTCTAGCGGGCTCCTTAGTGGGCGGTGTCATGTTTTATATTACAACAATTATTTTAACTACTTTATATTCAAAATCTTTTCCAATCTTGGCAAAACACATATTGTCGGAAAGGTCTGAGTCTCAAGGGTCCATATTTGGTGACTGTTTTGTGATGGAAGTGATATTTGGATAGAAATGTACAGGAAAATCCATCAAAAAAACAATAAGTGGATTTGAAAGACACCCGGTGGCTATTTTTGGTACAGCACCTAAACTAAATCTCATGGGAACTTCAATTTTTGTGATATCAACTTCAAATTTGGAACACAAATTGGTTAGACATATGGCTTTGATTTTATAGTAATTTTAGAGTAAATTCTTTTTTGTAATATATATATATTTTATATGAAATAAAAAATATTTAGTACAGTATTTTTCATTTACAGTAAATTTAAACTTCCATAACTTTTTTTATACTTTCATATTTTGAATTGCACTTCACTTCAGCAATAATCTGCAGAGTGTCGTCTTTAAAACGAGACCAAACTTTGGTCTATATTCCAAAGCATTCTTGAATTACAGCCCTTTAAGTTTGGATAGTGCATTGTGTATTCTCAAAAGGGGGATGACAGTTAAAGGGTTAAACGCATCAATGCTGGAAATCACAATATAACTCTTCCCTATAGACCTGAAGCGAGCACATGTGGACGAGACTGACCCGTGCTGACCCCTCGGCGGAGGCGGCACTGTAAACTGCAGTCCGACTTCATTTGAACTTCACACGCTTGCTTGCTCTTTGCAGGTGAAAACAACAAGATCAAAGCCAGGCTAAATGAGTCTTTCCTCGGCTGGCGGACGGTACTCACCACGGGCGTCTCCTCACATCATACAGGTCAATCTTGTTGGGTGCTCTCCACTTAGTGGCTAGAGAGAAAACAGGACACACTCAGAGTTTGACTGGACACATGGATGTGCTAGGGTGCAGAGCAGGGTAAGAACTGTACCTGGGTAGTATCTGGTGACCCCCGTGGCACTGCCAAACACCTGCCAGCGCAGTGAAGGATCCTCACGACTGTTCTCAATGAACACCCGCTCCAGAGACTGAGTCCAGTTCAGCTCGTTCAGGATCGTGGGAGCTGCAGGACACACAACATCACACACTCAACAAACCATTGGACGCATTCACATTGCGCATTTTTAGTCATTACAGTTGTGATCAAAATGATTCAACCCCCATTGAACTGACACAATTTACAGACTGTTTGCAATGAACAAATCAAACAAACGTAATTGAAATAGCTCAACATGGCTCAACCGGTGTCGTCTCAAGCACACCTGATCAAGGGCTTCATTAGTTTGAGCTTAAAAACACATGAAATATCTGCATGCTTGAAACAAAGCCAAAAGAGCTGATTAGTTCAATGGATTCATTGACGTATCAGGAAATCCTACACTCTCAGGAAAAAAGGTACAAACGCAGTCACTGGGGTGGTACACTGCAAAAAATGCTTTTCTTACTTAGTATTTTTCTTGTTTTCAGTCCAAATATCTAAAAAATCTTACATTAAGAAGCATTTACTAGACAAGCAAAAGTTTTTGTCTTGTTTTGGGGGATCAAGCTGTATTGACAGCTGTATTGACACCGATGGTGTGAGGACCCTGTTGGAATTGACCGTTCGCAAAGACCCGCCCCCTTTAGTTACTGTTGCTATGTCCGACAAGCCATGGCGCTCTCACGCCACACACACGTTCTCACGTAGAGAAAATACATCACGGAGCAAAGAGGACACTGACAACACGCCGACAGACAGGACAGAGCAGGTTACTTTTGATATGAAACAGTCTCACCTTTGAAATAGTTAAAAAAAAATAAAAAAATTAAACAATAAATAGCGTTTTGTGGCTCTTTAATGTGTTGTGATCGCTGTAGCGCCTCAGTTAAAGCTGCTCGTGAACCGATCATCTCTTCCTTCTAGTTGATTGATAAGCATGACATAAACATGAATGAACACTAAAAGAAATGTTGTTTCAACCGCGGAAAGACGTCAGTACACACTGTTTGCCAAGATCAAGTCCACCGACGTTAATCTACTAACTCTCCTGACTGCTTTGTCGGACAAAACGGCAGATTTGGCGATGTGATTGGTCCGATCGCCTGTCAATCAAACTTACGGCGAAGGGTGAATTGCTCAGCCCATTATTCTCCTTCTCCGAAATGAATTGAGTTCTTGAGGGCCTAAACATGCTCGAAAACTCATGAAACTTAGCTCACGCGTCAGAAGTGCTGAACATTACGTCTGATACGGGTTTCAGAATTAGGTGTGGCAAGACGGCTCAATAGCGGCACCTACAAAATTTCAATTAAGCGATATTTGCGCTACATTTCACATCCTTCATACGGTTAGATGTCATTTTTAAATGTCCAGAACCAAAGCCAGCTGCCTTACTGACTCGCTAACCAATAAATGATGTAACACGAGACACACGGAAATACAGACGGTTTCAGACTAGCATGCAATGCACCACATCTTCATGTCTCATGATCTAAAACCAATTCGAGTGAGCTTTAGAGAAAACCAAGCAAATGTTTAATGACCACAATGCGTGTATTTCAGTTCTTTATATAAACCCGAATGTTGGGATCTCAGTCGACAGGATGTTGGGTTCAGTCGTGTCTTATCCCTTCCCACCTCTGTAGATCTGGCCTGAGAAGGTTTCGGACAGTACCCGCGCTTGCTTTTGGGCTCGGTGCTACAGGTCCGAGGCTATTAGCCCAGTCCGGCCCGATGAAAGCCCTGGCTCGCACTGACCCGATAGTGAAAAAGCGGCTATAGATCCCAAGCAAACCTCAAATTCCACCAAGGCTTGGTTGCAGAAGTCATCACAGTCACCTGACTCCAGCCACATGGAAACCTCCGGTGGGATTTGAAGGCGGTGGCTGCAGCACACAAGCCCAAGAATATTGAGGCCATTGCTCATGAGGAAAGGGCTAAGAACCCTCAGAAACGCTGCCAGAGCTGCTGTCTAGTTATACATCTCGTTCGCAGCAGGTCATGACAGCAAAAGTGTGTTCTACTAAGTGCTAAAGATGCTTGCCATGAAGGGGTTGAATCATTTTGAGAGTGCAGAAGTAATTAAAAGTTGCATTTTCAGTTGAATTTGGGGAAACCACTTATCGTGTTGAGCTATTTCAATTACTTTTGTTTGATTTGTTCATTCCAAACAGCTGAAAGTCTGTACATTTTGCCAATAAACCTGATTTGCATTGGGGATTGAATAATTGTACACTACTGTTGAAAAGATTGAGGTCAAAAAGGGTTTGTTTATTATTGAAAATAGTACTTTTATCAACAAGGATGCATTAAAGACATTTTAATGCTACAAAAGATTTTAAATAAGTGCTGTTCTTTTGAACTCTCTATTCATCAAAGAATCCTGAAAAAATGTATCACTGTTTAAAAAAAAAAAAAAAACATAAACTAGATAAAAAAGTTTGTCGAGACAAACTTTAAGTTGGCTTGAGAACGCCGAACCAGACATTTTCAAAACGTTTAAAAAAGTTTAAAGTTTAGTTTTTTAAAAGTTTGCTAGGGTGGTTGCTATGGTACTCAGGTAGTTGCTAGGGTACTCAGGTGGTTGCTATGCGGTTGCTAGGGTACTCTGGTGGTTGCTAGGGTGTTGCTATGTGATTGCTAAGGTACTCTGTGGTTGCTAGGGTGTTGTTACGCGGTTGCTAGGTCACTTGGGGTGGTTGCTCGGGTACTCGCGTGGTTGCTATGGTGTTCTGGGTGGCTGCTACGCATTTGCTAGGATGTTCTGTGTTTGCTATGCGGTTGCTAGGGAATTCTGGGTGGTTGCTGAGATAGATAGATAGATAGATAGATAGATAGATAGATAGATAGATAGATAGATAGATAGATAGATAGATAGATAGATAGATAGATAGATAGATAGATAGATAGATAGATAGATAGATAGATAGTAGGGGTGGTTAATCTGTCTGATTTCCCGATTCGATTCGATTACGATTATTGAAGTCCCGATTCGATTACAGTCGATTTTCGATTATTAACGATTCTCGATTAGCGATTATTGATTTTCCATTTCACAACAGTAAACGAAAATACACTACAAAGTGATTGCAGTATAAAAAAAAAGTCAGCTACTGAATTACTTAACTCTTTTATTGAGTAACAACAACTCAAAGCACTTGTCGTGTAGTGTAGAAATGAATACATCACATTGTGTTGTGACTCATCAAGTTGAACTAAACAATAACAAATAAATGAAAGGCTTATTTCCTTTAGGAAGTAGATCAGAACCAACATACTGTAGAAATTGGACAATTTTCTTCTAGAAAGACAACGTGTTCAGGTGGAGGAAGACTGCAGGTTGCAGTCGAAACATGTCAAGGTAAAGAAGAAGTTTTCTCCACCTAAACACCTTGTCTTTCTAGAAGAAAATTGTCCAATTTAATCATTAAGAAGACAAAATGAACATTTTTGAACAACTTACTGTAGCTTCAGCTTATATACTGTACTGTAGAACACAGTGACAAAATGTCAAGAGTGATGGATGCGTGCGCGCGTGAGGGGGGCGGGAACGCGACGCGTGGAACGATCGAGCTCCTCTCGTTTGTTTCCTGACGTGAGAAAGACAAAAGGGGAAAAAACGACAGAAGAAAAGGGTTCGTGTCGGAGGAGTGTCGAGGCCCGTTCGGTTCCGTGAGCGGGAGCCGCGAGTCGGAGCGGCGGTGTTTCCAGCATCAGTCCGGCTGTGTGTGTGTGTGTGTGTGTGTGTGTGTGTGTGAGATCCGCTCATCGCGTCCTCAGGATCGCCTTAATTCCCGCGAATGTGCGCGTCGATGTGTGTCGCTCATAAATCTGCGGATTGAAGGCGTTTATTCGGTGTTTGTGCGCAAATCTGAGCCGTGCTAACGCGCTAATGTGCCTGAGCTCCAAAGGAGGCGAGGCAGGAGGATTTCTAGAGTGTTCCCTCAGAATCATCTCAGCATTAAAGCATTAACGACAGATTTACATTCATCTAATGAACACACACACACACACACACACACACACACACGGTGGTAGAGTCAGGTTTAGATAAATAAAAAAATCGATTTTTGAAAATGTAATGATCGATTCATGCTCGTCCATAACATACTCGCGATTAATCGATAATCGATTTTTTTCACCACCCCTAATAGATAGATAGATAGATAGATAGATAGATAGATAGATCCGCTAACCGTGAAATAAGACGACCCATAGAGGTGATCTGTTGAAGAACATGCTGACCGAAGGGGACTTTGGCCTTTAAACTGTTGAAATACTCGTATCCACAAACAACACCAAACCAAAACTAAACGAGAGGCCGATATTTCTGATAACAGAGACACGCGTGTCAGAACTCCATTATTATATGGAAATATTCAGAGAAACCCTTCTGACTGTTGCAAACGGTTGGACACCATCTATCCCTGCGGTGTCCGAGGAGACGCTCAGACATCACGCCTGACCGAGGACAAGGTTATCACTGTATGTGGAGGCAAAAACAGCTTGCTCCTGATCCACACACACTCCAAAGGGCACAGGACAGGTTTTACAGTCAGAGATGTGCTAGAAGATCTTTATAGGCAAACCACCTACAGTAGTGCTTTAAAGAGCCAAAGATGCGGTGTAATAACAATTACTTATTTAGTATATAATAAATCTATCCAAAATATCTGCACCGATAGCATTTTTGACACGACGCACCACAACTATTTGAGGCTCTTCACACTGGAAACATCCAATTAAACTTTATAAATGGGAACAATTGTCTGCATGATGATGTTGTATTGAAGTGTTCATTGTAGCGCGTTGCCATGTTCACTTTATGACCTATTTAATTTTTATCTTACATACTTCACACCTTTAAGTCATGGGCGTTTAGTGCCATGCATTTTTTTCTTCCAAATTAAGCCAGGTCAAAAACATGGGGTGATGTGAATTATTCCGGCCCACCCACAATTTGAGGCATCCACTTTCTGTCTCCGACATTGCCTTAAAACTGTAATTAGGGGCCAAGCACCGAAGGTAATCACAAGCATGACCTGAAGTGACATGCAGCGTTCCGGCGCAGCGCCACCTACTGGTCCGGAGATACGAAAAATGGCTATTTTTGCTTATAACTTCTGAACCATTTGTCAAAAAATCATAAAAGTACGGCATGCCGAGTCGTCTGATATACAATTTTACCATATCGCCCATTTTGGCTGTCGGCCATTTTGAATGATGTGCTAAAATGCTGTATTTTATGAACACATGAACGGATTGTTACGAAACTCGGTATTGGTCATCAGCGCGATGCCCTGAATGAGCCTGAGAAACTTCAAAACAGTGCCACCTAGTGGATACTAGACTTTGGGTGTGATTGACTTATTTTCATGGGAGTAAATTTTCTTGTCTCCTGAATCCTAGCTGAGTCCAACGATACCAGACTTGCCAGATTTCGGCGTATGGTTTGTGCAGCATGGTAATTTAGCGCTTATAAAACGTTAGCTGATATCTTCAAAACCACTAGTCCGATCGAGACGAAACCAGCATCAGAAGTTCGGAAACATAGGTCGATAACCAAAAGCTAATGTCCACATGTAAAAATATTGATAGGGCGGGGGAGTAAAATCCAATCAAAGTCAGATGTCAGAAGTGTTTTTTCATATAAATATCTATAACTCCAAAACGAAATGAGATATTTTCACCAAAATTGACACACATGTATGGGCTCACATAAAATAAATGGTAGGTTTTAACATATTTGCTTAAAATTGTCTTCACTAATTGTTACAGTTGGTCTGCTGCTGCTTCCATGTTTGCTTCTGTTGCGCTTGGCCCCGGTATTGCTGCTTGCAGCTATATTTTATTCCTGTGATCTAAGCTGAATTTTCAGTCACATGATCCTTCATACGGTTAGATGTCCTTTATAAATGTGTCCAGAACCAAAGCCAGCTGCCTTACTGACTCACTAAGCAATAAATGATGTAACACGAGATAGACCAGAATGCAATGCACCTTCATGTCTGATGATCTAAAACCAATTCGAGTGAGCTGTAGAGAAAACCAAGCAAATGTTTAATGACCACAATGCGTGTATTTCAGTTCTTCATATAAACCCGGATGATGGGATCTCAGTCGACAGGATGTTGGGTTCAGTCGTGTCTTATCCCTTCCCACCTCTGTAGATCTGGCCTGAGAAGGTTTCGGACAGTACCCGCGCTTGCTTTATTTAACTGACAGCTCTCTGCAAGCGTAGTCCATTCCGGTCCCATGCAGTTCGTCTCAGAGTGCAAGTGAAACTTTTGCGGTCTGTCTCTACCTGCGCCTCGGCTCCTCCACGCGTCTGTCGTCTCCGTTCAACTCTCCGCTGTCCTCCTCTGTCTCTGTTGGTTATGCTCAGCGTGTCAATAATGTCTCTCCATCTTTTGTGGCCGCTCTGTCACCAGAGCTCGATCCACAGCGACCCAACGACACGACACAAACACTGACCTGACACTGCCAGTAAATCTTCCTCCGTCCACTTCTCTTTTCCTTCACATCCTTCTTACTGACCCAGCACGTCTCTTATTCCTTACACAAGCATGTTTATATCTATCACTAATATTTGCACAGAAACGTATTATGTAATATGGTGCATAGTTATTTTTCTTGTTGACTATCGAGAACGAATGGCTTTTCTGATTTATAATGTTACGTGACATTGTTTGAAACACTGTTTGAGCGTTTACACAAGACATGATATGGATTTCGGTAAGTTGTACTGTATCTGATGATATTTCTGATGTTCATTCATGTTTTTTTTCACACTGTAATGTATAAGAGGAAGGGATGATTGTGTTCACTCCGTGACAACCGTTCAAGATGGTAAAAAAAAAACTTTCTTTGCATAATATAAATAAATGCATAGCCTATATGGTTGTCCTGTAAGTAAAACTGAAAATGTGAGTGAAAACAAGCTATTAAATATCTTATCATCATTAAAATATGAAAATTAAAATGAATTTTTACGATCCTTTGTGCGATGTAGTAATTAGTAGTTATATGCAATGCATTGCTAAGGACTTCATTTGGACAACTTTAAAGGATTATTTAACTTAACCCCTAGGAGTCTGAGCTGTTTTGGGGCCCTTTAGACATGCTCTGACATTTGTGCTTTTTTCAGTTGCTTATAAACATATGAATGTCAAAAGTGTAATTACACTGTATTCAGCACAAACCGGGCTACCATAATATCTGAGCAACATGTATGTACATGCTTGTATTTTTGAGAGAAAAAAGTTTATGCATGATTTTTGAAAAAACAAAAAAAATTGTTTTAAAATTAAGGCCTCAAAACACACAATAGATACGTGTTCACAAGACTTTTGAATAATGAGTGTACTTGCATGGAGTTTTTGCTTCAAACTGATGTGAGAATCATTATGCCTACTCATTCACATTAAACAATACACTGATTTAAAATTTGTAAGACAGTTTTTCTTCACAAAGCCAGTATGCGAGGAGGCGTGATATCTAATGAATAATGATGATTATCACCTGAGAGAACAAAAGGACATAATATCCCGCACAATGAGCTGCATAATGAATGAGCTTCAGGTACTTATGTGACTGAGAGCAGCAGGACAAAGGACAAATTATATTGTACTCATCTAGTAAATGCATCTTGATTTAAGAATGTTTAAATATTTAGACTAGAAGCAAGACAAAAATTACTAAGAGCATTTTGTCTACATTTTTTTTTGTTTTTACATTTTTTTGTTTTTGAAAGTAGTCTCATGCTAAAAAATTAAATAATAAATCATTCAAATTAAGATACAATTTATACAAAACGAAAATCACTGTAAAGAAAGCAATTCACTTTCTACAAAATAACAAAACAAACAAAAAAAAATCACTTTCTACAAAACAAAACTCCAGAATCATTTATTTAGAATGTAGTCAACAAAGGCCTGTTATATTTTAAAGGTCCCGTTCTTCGTGTTTTTTTGAAGCTTTGATTGTGTTTACAGTGTGGAATATAACATGTGTTCATGTTTCGTGTGTAAAAAAAAACAGTATTTTTAACACAATTTACTCATCTGTGTACCGCTGTTTTCACTGTCCTAAAAACGGCTGATGAGTTCCTTGTTCTATGAAGTCCCTCCTTCAGAAATACGTAACGAGTTCTGATTGTGCCAGCGGTTCCAGTGTTGTGATTCGACAGCAGCTTAGCGAACGTTGCACGGAAAGGTCACGCCTCTTAACGGGAGATGTATGCGCTCAATGATCTCTACAGCGTCCCTGGGAAAGCCAAACAAAGGTGATTTGACTCCGGCATGAAAATAACAGCGTCTCGACGACATGGCGACAAACACACTCAAACGCAACACTTCCTCTTCTCCACGCGACACTTCCTCTTCTCCACGTGGGACAGCAACAAGACCACGCCCCCTTTTTCCGTGTATTCTTGTGGGCGGAGGTTAGTCTGTTCTACTGACGTCATTTATGAAGGAAGTACCAGGATGTAGTCCAAGCCGGCCGTTCGCTGTAGGCTTTGAAAGGGAACTTCTGTTAAATAAAATATCTCGCTTGGCATTGAACTTTGAGCTTTATAATTTTACAGGTATTATTTATGCTCTAACAGCAACATTACACACTAACTAAAGTTTGAACAATAGGATCACGAAGAACGGGACCTTTAAATGATCAAAAGATTTGACTACACTGCAAAAAATGCTCTTCTTATTTAGTTGAAAATTGTACTTATCTAGTAAATGCATCTTGATTTAAGAATGTTTAAATATTTAGACTAGAAACAAGACAAAAATTACTAAGAGCATTTTTTCTACATGGTCGCATTAGCGCATAATGAACTGGCTCGCGAAAGACTGACATCTATCACTTTTTTGCAGCATATTTGTTTTCGATTTAGTTTACATTGTTTAGAACCTGACATTTCAGCGTTTCTTTAGACATATGTCTCATGTTTGTGAGACAAGTATTCACTAAGCAAAAATAAATTATGTTTTTTGAGGAAAACATTCCAGGATTCCAGATTCCAGATCCCAGACCAGGAATAGGATCTGATCTAGACAAACCATCTGACATTTACAACAAAAATTAACATTTATATACATTTTAACCTAGATTGCTCATCTTGCACTGCTCTGCAATCACATCTTAAAGGTCATGACGTAGGCAAAAGTACCACCCCAAGCGAACGTGCGAGGACTAATACAAACGCCCTTAACCAAAAAACACTCAACTTCAACATGTCCCACATCATTGTTTTACCTTTTTTTGCTAAATGGCGTTTGTATTAGTCTTTGCACGAGCGCTTTTTAAACACGGGGGCGGTACTTCCGTCTACGTCTAGTGTGACCGTTCCAACGGGATTACACAAACCACGGCTGTCGCAGAGCAGCGCAAGATGAGCAATTTAGGTTAAAATGTATATAAATGTTTTTTTTGTTTTGTTTTTTAAATGTCTGATGGCTTGTCTAGATCAGACCTTATTCCTGGTCTGGGATCGGTCAGAGCCTCTGAAGCCCTTCCTCTGAAACTGCATTGATTTGGACCTTCAACCGTTGGTTCCCAGTGAAGTCCATTATGTGCAGTAAAATCCTGGAATGTTTTCCTCAAAAAACTTTATTTTCGACTGAAGAAAGAAAGACATGCACATCTTGGATGAGATGGGGGCGAGTAAAATATTAGGAAATTTTCATTTTGAAGTGAAATAATCCTTTAACAGTGATTTTTTTGCACGAGTCGTATCTCGGCCAAATATTGTCCTATCATAACAAAGATACATCAATGGAAAGCTTATTTACGGTGCTTATCATGATTATTTATGATGTATAAATCTCAATTTCAAAACATTTATTATGACTGGTTTTGTGGTCCGGGGTCACATATTTGATTTTAAAGAAGCTTAAGCTCACCCAAAATTTATTCGATCAAAATTATAGTAAAAACTGTAATATTGTAAATATTATTACATCTTAAAATAACTGTTTTCTATGTGAATATATTTTCAAATATAATTTATTCCTGTGATCAAAGCTGAATTTTCAGCATCATTGCTCCAGTCTTCAGTGTCACATGACCCTTCAGAAAATGTCTTATTATTATCAAATTTGAAAACAGTTGCGCTGCTTCATAATTTTATAGAAACCGTTCAGGATTTTTTGATGAATAGAAAGGTCAAAAGAACAGCATTAATTTGAAATAGAAATACTAAGCATTACTAGTGACACCAGTTTAAGACAGAGATTATATATTACTGTGAATTTATAAAATCTATAACAGCTCTGCTATGGATAAAGTTGTGTTTCCTTTTCCATTTAAGTGTGTGTATGAGTGTGTCTTTGAGTCAAGGATACAACGACACTGTTTACACCATTATCAGACACACACAGGGGGGTATGCAGATTCAATCACACCGGAGTGGACAGCAGCTGACACACACACACACACACACAGGGCTGTGGCAGGTCGTCTAAGCAGAATTACGAGGGCTGGGTAGATAAGGAAACAGACGCAAAACAAAGGCCTCGGTTGATTTATTTTCCGAGGACACAACGCGCATCGGACAATTGATAAAAAGAAAAATATCCTCCGAGGGAGAATTTGTGGGTGGCGTGGAGGGACTATGTGGGGCTCATCCTTCAAAATCAGAGTCTGTGTGTGTGTGTGTGTGTGTGTGTGTGTGTGTGTGTGTGTGTGTGTGTGTGTGTGTGTGTGTGTGTGTGTGTGTGTGTGTGTGTGTGATTCCTTTAAAAGCAAAACCATCAAGCACAATCCCTCAGACACTTTTAAGGGCACCGGTTGTGCTAAACGCTCGGCCCGTTATGCAGCAAAGCGCCACATGAGGAGCAGCCCAGGTTATGAGGCCGATTTATGAGCTGTGAGCCATAAATTCTTCATCCTGAATCCTGTCAGGACTATTACTCAGCAGGCCTGGGTGAATGATGGATGCTAGTATAGGTATTTTTATCACATACAAATCTGTGTTTACAAAAATCCATGTCAGAACATTTATACACAATAATAAATACATCTTAATATAAAGTGGATCATTCTGGTTATCATTTCTAATTGGATCCGAGTTCACTTTCATTACTGATTCAGTCAAATTGACTCATTTAGACTCGCTGGTGAATGACTCACTGAAAAGACTCACTCAAAAGCCTGTCTAGCCCTAAGCTCATGGTCTGAAGTTCACGCCGCAGGTGCACTCAGGGCGTGTCCGAATCCACTTTTGCTAGTTTAACGACGGACAAAATGGTCGGAGCGCATGATCCAAAAGGGAAACAAAATTCAGACACGCTTTCACATTGTGTATTTGTTGCTCACACACATTCACCGCCCTCACCTTAGTATCCACATCTCATCCACATCTCATCCACATCAAGGCCACAGCCAGCGAGACACATCCTCTATCAGTGTCTGCGCTCCATGCCAACACCTGTCAGAGGAACACACGTCACAACACACACACTGAGCACACACACACACACACACACACACACTACACACTTCTGGAAGAACAATAACAGCCTCTCCACCCATCAGGCCATCAAACATTCATTTAAACGCAGGACAAATCTTTCAGTACTTCAGTCCGCTTAGTAATACTACACTCTAAACAATGCTGGGTTAAAAAGAACCCAAGTTGGGTTGAAAATGGACTAATCCAGCAATTGGGTTGTTTTAACCCAGCGGTTGGGTTAAATGTTTGCTTCTACTCTGCTCTGATTGGTCAGACGGCCCAGTCTGTTGTGATTGGTCTAGTCTGCTCTGATTGGTCAGATGGCCCAGTCTGTTGTGATTGGTCTAGTCTGCTCTGATTGGTCAGACGGCCCAGTCTGTTGTGATTGGTCTAGTCTGCTCTGATTGGTCAGATGGCCCAGTCTGTTGTGATTGGTCTAGTCTGCTCTGGTTGGTCAGATGGCCCAGTCTGTTGTGATTGGTCTACTCTGCTCTGATTGGTCAGATGACTCAATCTGTTGTGATTGGTCTACTCTGCTCTGATTGGTCAGATGACTGAGTCTGTTGTGATTGGTCTACTCTGCTCTGATTGGTCAGATGACTCAATCTGTTGTGATTGGTCTACTCTGCTCTGATTGGTCAGATGACTGAGTCTGTTGTGATTGGTCTACTCTGCTCTGATTGGTCAGATGACTCAGTCTGTTGTGATTGGTCTACTCTGCTCTGATTGGTCAGATGACCCAGTCTGTTGTGATTGGTCTACTCTGCTCTGATTGGTCAGATGACTCAGTCTGTTGTGATTGGTCTACTCTGCTCTGATTGGTCAGATGGCTCAGTCTGTTGTGATTGGTCTACTCTGCTCTGATTGGTCAGATGACTCAATCTGTTGTGATTGGTCTACTCTGCTCTGATTGGTCAGACGACCCAGTCTGTTGTGATTGGTCTACTCTGCTCTGGTTGGTCAGATGGCTCAGTCTGTTGTGATTGGTCTACTCTGCTCTGGTTGGTCAGATGACCCAGTCTGTTGTGATTGGTCTACTCTGCTCTGGTTGGTCAGATGACCTAGTCTATTGTGATTGGTCTACTCTGCTCTGGTTGGTCAGATGACCCAGTCTGTTGTGATTGGTCTACTCTGCTCTGGTTGGTCAGATGACCCAGTCTGTTGTGATTGGTCTACTCTGCTCTGGTTGGTCAGATGACCCAGTCTGTTGTGATTGGTCTACTCTGCTCTGGTTGGTCAGATGGCTCAGT
This sequence comes from Romanogobio albipinnatus, assembly GCA_023566225.1. Taxonomy (NCBI): domain Eukaryota; kingdom Metazoa; phylum Chordata; class Actinopteri; order Cypriniformes; family Gobionidae; genus Romanogobio; species Romanogobio albipinnatus. The sequence goes on along the minus strand of CM042250.1, from coordinate 3,627,336 downwards.
CTGTTGTGATTGGTCTACTCTGCTCTGATTGGTCAGATGACCTAGTCTATTGTAATTTTAGAAACCAAACGCTCATTACCATATCTGAACTTCAGCTCCAGAGGCTTTCCTCAGTGCTTAATACACAGTGATACGAATGATGGCATTGTTTTTCCGTATTAATTTGAGCACGAGTCCTCGTACTGTTGAAGTGCATCCAAGTGGATTTGCTTTGGCAGCAGAAAACAGCGTCTTCTCAACATGAGCAACACAAACCAAAGTCTCAGCTACAACTACAGTGTTTGAGGGCGGGGCAAAGCAGACGCTGTTCACGGGCAGCCAATGAAAACCATAGGCTGGCATTATGCAAATTAGTCACAAACCTAAGTAGGGTCGTGCAGGAAGTAAGACTCATTTCAGGCAGTTCAAAATGGCTTCTTTCTTTCATGAGACGATAACTCCACTTATCTGCACTTGGATCTGTGAAACTTTGCAGGCTTTTTACATTCACACTACATGAAAGATAATATCTGAAAAAGAGTTGGTCTCATGGTTCACATACAGAATTAATTTCGCCCTAAAAAGACATTTAATCTTTTTTTTAAAAAGCTCCGGCAAGAACAACAGGGGGGAAAAAAACGACAGAGGGCGGAATCTCAGAACCGCTGGCGGAAAATGGAAAGGAAAAGTCTTTAATTAAAATGATACTGTAACCAATAAACAGCGGAAATATAATTTGTGAATGTGCTGGTGAATGAAGGAAGGCGTTGGCTGCGTTGAGGTTTTTAATTAGTGTGGCGGAGAGCGATAGCGCCCCTTCACTGAGCCGGAGGAGCACGCGGAGCGAGGAGGCTGGTGAAGAGGAAGAGAAGGAAAAAAAGACTTCCACTGTTTATACCAGTCCTGCTCCTTATTGTAGAGGCACGTCTCAAAGGGGGCTCGGTTATATCTCGCCTCCAGCACAGACCAGCAAACCAAACCTTAGGGTGGCACGCACACAGATGCTGTGATTGACGGAGGTCTGATACTACAGCTCTGCCTTTATGATGACACACTCAGGCTATAGAAACAGGAAGTGTGTAAAACACCATTAGAGGTTGTGGTAACACTTCCTGCAAACACGTCTTACATAATGAATAATAATAGTGTTCTTAATGTTTTTAAAATGCCTTAGACGACACCGTAACATCAGTTGTTTGTTTTATCCATTAATATTCATAATTAACCCATATTAATACCAGTTAATATTCAGGATGAACAGGTTTTTAATATCCCCCTACTTTTCAAATCATATAGACTTCATATAATGTGCCACTGATATTATATAAGTAATATAATATAGTTGATATAATATAATATAATATAATATAATATAATATAATATAATATAATATAATATAATATAATATAATATAATATAATTAATATAATAAAATGTAATATAATAATATAATATAATTGATATAATATAATATAATATAATATAATATAATATAATATAATATAATATAATCAATATAATATAATATAATATAATATAAAATATAATATAATATAATAAAATATAATATAATCAATATAATATAATATAATATAAAATATAATATAATCAATATAATATAATATAATATAATATAATAAAATATAATATAATATAATATAATATAATATAAAATATAATATAATCAATATAATATAATATAATATAATATAATATAATATAATATAATATAATATAATATAATATAATTAATAAAATAAAATAAAATAAAGTCAACAAATAGAAATTGATGATTTATATTTAAAATGACATTAAATATAATGCCATATTAATACCATATTAATATAACGTACCACTGAGATAATATAATTAATATAATATGATTCATATAATGATTCATATATACAATAAAAGAAAGTCAACAAATAGAAATTGATCATTCATATTAATGTATTAAATAAAGAATTTATTAAAATGTATTTTTACTTTTATATTTACATGCACCTAGTCTTAGTTTGCCAAAAATAAATAAATACAAATATAAAATAATAATGAAATAAAATAAGTCCTGGTTCTGAACTGGTAAAAGGTATACCTTGAATGCAATGCAAGTCACTTTGAATAAAAGCGTTGAAAGTAAGTCTCCTCTAATGATGCCAGATGCCATCGGAAAGAAAGAAGTCACAGCATAACATTTAAACCAAACTTGCTGGGTTTGTTTTCCCAGTGTCTGAGAGGGATGGTTAAAAAGGTTGTCAGTATCCATGGGAGGTGCTAATCCGTTCATTCACACAAATGGAAGCTGCTTCTCTTCGCCTTTCATGCACACACACAATTAGTCTTTCAATTTCTCTTTAATAAGCACCATTTCCAACAGTATCTCCAGCAACAATGGAGCCTGAAAAACAACTTTAGAGGATGACAGTTTCTTACAGTGGGGATTAAAATCAAAGACGTTTGCTGGGAATAATAACTAACAAACTTGATCTGTATTAGCAAACGTGTCAGGGCTAAAGCAGCCGTTTCTCTGTCAAAGGAGCTAATCTGCTGCTCACGTCTGGAGGACTAACGGACAGAAGAAGGGTCTTCAGTTTATGCATTTAAAGCATTTTAATTTGAAATATATTATGCAACTATAAAGTTATGCTTTTTCGCTGCTTAAACTCACCAAATAAGTTAAGCAATTTTCAACCTTTTTTATAAGTTATACAAGATTCAGCTAATTTTTTTGAGTCAGTTTAATGTCCTTTGAGTAGAAATGACTTAACCCTCATCCTTCCCTCGGGTCATTTTGACCCGAAACTTTTTTTTAAATTGAGAGTTCATCGGAGTGGTCCGAGACCCCAGGACTTTTGTCGCACTTGAACCACGAACTCACAAAAATAATTGACTGGATTCGAGGAGTTTTGTGGTTGAAATTTTAAAAAGTAATAAATCCTTCCCTTGCCCATCTTAGGAATCAATGGAGTTCGAGGAATGCTTCAGTACTCATAGAAAAATTCTAACTAAAAATGCTAAAATGACCAAAAAATTATTCTATAACGTCTACATGTGTATCTGAATGTAGCCTGACGTCGTCATACTCAATTCTAGTCAGAATTTGAGTCTGATCTGCTCCGTTGGGCTGTGATTATGGGGCGTGTTTAAACCGAACCAGGAAAGACCTCAATTGGATAGACCTACAACCAATCAGCAACGGAGCGACGCATAACGTTAGTTGTCAAATGTCAACAGAACTCAACTGCACTGTGTTGCCAAGTCCGCGGGTTGAAGCGACCCCAATGATGTGATATACAAACCCAGGAATGCGAAATTTAGCAGCCGTGCCAAAATAACACATATTTTACCCCCCAAATGCCATTTTTCCCGGAGAACCCCCCCACCCGGAAAGCTATTGGGCTTGTTTTTGGCTAGTTTTGAGTAGCAATTGGGCGAGTTTTGCTGTAAAAACTTGGCAACCCTGTCTGTGCGCGCTGGAATAAGTCACGTTAGAAGAAGAAGATGAGTGTAAACGATCTTTGCCGGTGTTGTAAAAAAGAATTTAAGGATACACAGAGTACTTACCAACACCATCATCATTTCTGAGAGAAATAGTAAAGGTGAACGCATATACGAACAAGTTCTCCGTTTAGGATTAGAACAAATTCAACCCAAGCGCCTTTGATGACGTGGATGATTACGTTACTGTTGATCATCTGTCCATCATCGTCTAAAGCCCGCCCTGACAATTTCATTGGTCCGAACAGTTTCTGTTCGGGCATAATTACTTCTCTACGGATCAAGTCCAGACCGAACTGCCCGTGCAAAAAAATGTGTGGGCGGGGCTAAGTTCGTCTGGCATCCAGGCTAATCTGAATGCATACTGAAGAGAAACTGACTTTAGGACCCAGCGGAACAGCTCACCCGCTCCATATAGAGCTATAAGAGTCATGAAATATCATCTTATATTAGTATTTTTCCACAAGAGGTCGGCAGAGACACCCGATGCGAGATATTCTGAGCTGAATTAAAGACTCACATGAAATTGTGAGTTACAGCTACTTGGAAGTTTTAAATTTAAGTTGAAAGAATGTGAAGAATGAGGGTTAAACATCAAAAAAGTTGATTTATCCGCATCTCTTCACTCTTATTGTACGACAACTATTTTTCTCCAGGAATTGCACGGGAAACATCGGTAACACTTTACAAGGTAAAGTGGTCGCATTAGTCAACATTAGTTAATACATTAACTAACAATGAGCAATACATTTGATATTATTATATTAATAGTATTTATTTTTATTAGTAGTATTAATGTTAGTCAATACAACTATTCATTATTAGTTTATGTTAGCTTATGTTCATTAAATAATATTAACATACAACTTTTAATTTAAAAGTTCGCTATTGTGACATATATCAACAATTGCTTCTCAAACAAGAATAAATGTAGGGCGGGGCTTAATTTTGTCCGTGGGGAATTGATTGGATGGTTGTGGTTTGCTATTGGTCGATCTCGCGTGAGTGACAGGTGGCCCCACCCTCGTCATCAGAGAAGAGAATAGAGGGAGGGGAAGTTTTTTTTTTTCAAGATTACGCCACATTATTTATAATACATACTGCAATATTCCATGAGAAAATACGAATGGTCAATTTTTATATTGTAGTAAATTTAGTAGGATTAATAAATGCTTTAAAAGTAATTTTCAAATGTTAGTTTATCTTAACCAATGTAATTAACTGATGTTAACAAATGGAATCTTATTGTAAAGTGTTACCGAAATATCTCAGACAAAGTTACTTAAAGGGGTCATAACACACAGTTACTCTTGAGTATCTGTAGAGTAGTGTTGATCCTTCATATCTCCCAAGAGTCTTTAGTTTATCATATTTATAAAAGACAGATACACTGTACCGATTCTTTCTGAAAACAGCCGAGTCCGTGGAGGCGTGCAGTGGGCGGAGCTAAAGAGAGACACACACACACACACAGACACACACAGACACACACAGACACACACAGACACACACAGACACACACAGACACACACACACACACACACACACACACACACACACACACACACACACACACACACACACACACACACACACACACACTTTCTACCAGTCTCGTGTTAATCTTGAGTATCTGTAGAGTAGTGTTGATTTAGTCTTTAGTTTATCATATTTATAAAAGACAGATACACTGTACCGATTCTTTCTGAAAACAGCCGAGTCCGTGGAGGTGTGCAGTGGGCGGAGCTAAAGAGTCACACACACGCGCATACACACGCACGCACACACACACACACGTCATTATCCCTGGATGTTGGTGTTGTTCACATTATATGCATTTACCGCCGATTGCCAACAAAACACACACACACACACACACACACACACATCATGGCATTATCCCTGGATAACTCTTGATTCTCTATACGTTGGTGTTGTTCACATTATATGCACTTACACACCGATTTCCAACAAAACACACACATTTGATCAGTTTCACTCACCGCCTGCGGTTTCCACTCATGAGCGGGAACAAACACACACACTTGCAGAACTCCGGAAACACAAACTGCATACACTGTTCCCTTAACACTGGGTTATTTGTGAAGTTGAACAAAGTGATCTTTCCCTCACACACGCACACACGCACACACGCACACACGCACACACACACAGGGGTGTTTTTGTGAAATGTGGGGACATTCCATAGGCGTAATGGTTTTTATACCGTACAAACCGTATTTTCTATCCCCCTACACTGCCCCTGCCCCTAAACCTACCCATCACACACACACACACACACACACACACACACACACACACACACACACACACTGCCCCTGCCCCTAAACTTAACCATCACAGGAGACTGTGCAGTTTACTTTCTGTGAAAAAAACCTCATTCTGTGATTTATAAGCATTTTGAAAAGTGAGGACATGGGGAACGTCCTCATATTTCACCCTCTTTTTGTAATACCTATGTCATACCCATGTCATTATACACATTTGTGTCCTGATATTTCACAAAAACATGCCCACACAGACAAACACAAACACAAACACACACACACACACACACACACACACACACACACACACACACACACACACACACACACACACACACACACACACACACACACACACACGCACACACACGCACACACACGCACACACACGCACACACACACACATACACACATAACACACACAAACACACACAAACACACACACACACACACTTCTTTAGTGACATTGTTGATCTCGTGTCTAAAAACACAACGACAGCCCCACCGCCGACTGTGTGTGTGTGTGTGTGTGTGTGTGTGCTCATCCGGGAGAAGTGCCCATATAAGGAATTCCGCCCTTTGTGACATCATACAGGGCCATACTCGAAAAAAACGTTCCGAAACTTATACGTACCCTGAAGGAGTGTATTTGGGACAAAAAAACTCGTTTTTTAAAAATGTTGTCCATGTTTATCATGAGAATTAACTCTTGAACAGTGTAAATAAGTCAGAATGCAGGAAACCGCATTAGACACCCCCTGTTTAAATATAAACAAGATCAGTATGAGCTACAGTATGAAAGAGCAACATGAGGTGTTTCTGCTACGACGCTCCATTTCTCCGGATACCTCCATCCATCCATACCTCCCTCCCTCCGTCTAAGCATCGCACCACCCACCTCACTACGTTCCTCAATGGCTTTCCTCCAGTGTCCGTTCGGTAATAGGCGTTGATAATTAGACGGAAACTGTGTGGCTGTTTGACCCGTGCTAATTAGAAAGTTAGCAGACTTGGCAGCAGAATTCATCGGCGGGATAATGAATCATAAAACGGTTCATTACGGGCGGGCGAGGAACGTTCTCAATCTCAATAAATGGCCAAGGAGGCCTGGCAGAGCCGCCAAAGCTGGACTCACACGCACGCCGCCCCATTTAGAGCCTGAAAAGTGACACACACACACACACACACACACACACACACACACACACACGAAGACACGAAGACTCTGAGCGGCAGAAAGTTCCTGCGTTCATCTTGTTCTATCTCTCACATGTCCGCTCAGATCAGCTCTACACAATACGGGCCGGCTAAAGCTTTACTGAGTCGTGTCCTCACTCAACCGGGATGTGCAGAACTTTCTGACGGGACATGCCTCGAGGAGTACAACCCTGTTTGCGACAGAGTAAAACACTTTGTTTGTGGTTCTGCTGTGATTTATTAGTGGGGTTTACTGAGGATAACATCACTCTTACTGTTGATGCATTACATTTCAAGCAAAACTGCATACATGATTGATTCCTCATAAAGAGTTGAAATAAGGTGTGCTGTTACTTAACTAGTGATTTTATATACCTAGTGGATGATAAAATGAATGGGTTCTAGACATGGGCGTCGGAAGCAAAAAAAATGTGGGTGGGTCCTCTCAGAAAAAAAAATGACTGGAGATGCCATTTACATTAAGTACTGTGCAATTATACGGCTTTGTTTGCTAAACGTCTGGTTGGGAAAGACAAAATTATGGAAATCGCATTATCACTGAGAGTGGCAATAGTGCAGGGATAAGACGCATAGCATCAAGTTTTGATGCAAATCTACCCGCGGTTCGAATCCGCCTTTTGCCGAACTCACTCCATTTTCCCATCCCATATCAGATCGAAAAGGCATTTATTATTTTTTTTAAATGAAGAAAATATTAGAAAAGTGTAAATAAAGCATCTAACGTGTTTAATAATAAGTGTTTATCGGTTAGGGCCAAATACAGGGGTAGGTAAACAGACATGTGCTGAATTAGAGACCTAAAAGTGAGTGGGTCCAATATCATTGATCGTAAAAAGTGGGTGGGTCTTGTCCCACCCACATACAATGGTTCCGACGCCCATGGTTCTAGATCTAGAACACACTAGAAACCACATTGCAACTATCTAGCAACCATCCAGTGCAACTACTTAGTACACACTAGCATATAGAAACTATCCAGTGGCCATAAACTGCTTACAAGCTAGTCACCTATTTTTTTCTTTAAGATGGGGCATGGGCGTCGGAACCATTGTATGTGGGCGGGACAAGACCCACCCACTTTTTACGATCAATGATATTGGACCCACTCACTTTTATCGTCTCTAACATTCAGCACATGTCTGTTAACCTACCCCTAATCGATAAACACTTATTATTAAACACGTTAGACGCTTTATTTCCACTTTTCTAATATTTTCCTCATTTTTATTGAAAAAAAATGCCTTTCCGATCTGATATGTGATGGGAAAAGGGAGAAGATTGAGTTCGGCAAAAGGCGGACTCGAAGCGCGGGTCGATTTGTGTCAAAACTAAATGCTGTGTGTCCTACCCCAACACTACTGACGCTCTCAATAATATGGCGATTTCCGTAATTTTGTCTTTTCCGAACTATACGTTTAGCAAGCAAAGCGGTATATTTGTACTTAATGTAATTGGCATCTACTCGATTAAAACAATTCTGAGGACCCACCCACGTTTTTTTTGCTTCCAATGCCCATGAGATGGGTCATCACTTTTTTCACAAGCCTTAAAGGGATAGTTCACCCAAAAATGACAATTATCCCATGATTTACTCTCCCTTAAGATTAAAAATGCCCTGGCTCTTCCAAGTTTTATAATGGCAGCCCAAAATGTGAAGCCCAAAAAAGTGAATTTTTTAATGCAAATATTTTTTAATATAACTCCAGTTGTATTCATCTGAAAGAAGAAATTCATCTACACCTAGGATGGCTTGAGGGTGCGTAAATAATGGGGTAATTTTAATTTTTGGGTATCCCTTTAACATTGTGGCTACGTTTATGAAACTGGCCACAGAGGACCCTAGCAAAAGAATCTAGAACAAAAATTCTCAACTCTGGACCTCGAGATCCACTTTCCAGCAGTTTAGCTCCAACCCTGATCAAACTCACCTGCCTCTAACTTTCTTGGGCTGTGTCCGAAATCGCTACCATACCCTTGAATAGGCCACTATTTGAAGGGACAGCCATTTGTAATGGTGTCCGAAACCATAGTGGACATTATTGAGTGCACTCATTCAATCCCATAATGCACAGAGTCAATTTATGTATGCTCAATGGCTACACTCTAAAAAATGCTGGGTTAAAAACAACCCAAGTTGGGTTGAAAATGGACTAACCCAGCAATTGCGTTGTTTCAAGCAAACTTTAAATCCAACCCAATTGCTGGGTTAGTCCATTTTCAACCCAACTTGGGTTGTTTTTAACCCAGCAGAGTGTAGAGAATACTGTGAGAGTCACACGGCGAATCAATTTCCACACCTCGCCAGAAGATGGCGCCGCAGCTGAATCATCCATCCATCCATTTTCCAAACCGCTGGTCCAATGTGGGTACAGCGTGATATCATACAGGTATAAATTCCTTTTTTTTATTGATTATTAAATGGTTTAATTAAGGGTAAGAGATAGTTTCCATGATAGAGCAGCTCAAACTATGCAAAAGTGGCAGCCCTTCTGGCACAGTTAGTGTCCGAATTCACTCACTGGTTTTCATTCACTCCTTCTAGTGGACTATATTAGTGGAGTAATGTAGGGAACAGTGAATGAAGCTATAGGGGGTGATTTCAAACACTAACACCTTGATTAGTTGAGCTGAGCTGAGCTGAGTTGAACTTTATTAGCTGGCTCAGCTGTGATTGATCAGGGTTGGAGCAAAACTCTGCAGGAAAGTGGATCTCGATCTGAGATTGATCTTGGAATTATACAGAACACCATTTGCACATTACTTAAAGGAGAGCATTGGTCAAGATTGGGAACATGTTTTACTGTAAATACTGAATAAAGGACCATACATCTTCAATCCAGCTGTCAGAAGCAGCACTAGTGTTTTCTGTGCTCAGCTGTGGTAAAACAAAGTCATAAGCATTATTCGGACAGTAATTGTTTCTTGTGGGGTCGTAAGGTCTTGACTCCATCATTGACTATGTTTACATGGACAGCAGTAATCTAATTATTGCCCTTATTCTGAATAAGACAATATTCTGATTAAGGCGTTTACATGAGTTGCTTTTAGAATATTCCGTTTAAGTTCCCGTTTTACATGTTACAGAACATAGCTCGATTAATGGCACGCCATTACGTCCCCGTGCCACGCTACTCTGTCCGACGTCCAATCATAGCGCGACTTTCGTGGGTCTGTTAAAATCAATGGGCTCAGGCAACCCGCTGTAACTTTACCTGCGGGTGTCGCTGTTGGACAGTGTTCCTTTATAAAAACGAGTGATTTATAAATATTTTATACATAAGCAGATTATATATATTTTTTGTAATAGCCCTATTATATATTGTGTCTTTCAGTTTTTTTTTAAGAGACACTGTCCATCTTGCCTCCTTCTTAACAGCCTACATTTCGAATAATAGCTTTGATTAATGATGAAAATCAAGGTTTCAAAATCGTGATTGTTTGGATAGTTTTTTCTGCCGTCGAGCCACAGGCGTTCACTGAATGGCCCTCGCGAGCCTAGAGGTTCCCGACCGCTGTTGTAAGCAGACAATTCTGAATCTGGGATTACAGATAAAAATTGATTGGGCTTTTTTGCGATAAGTAACTGTAAAATTGCGGTAAAGTCTAACAGTGCAGTCAAGCAAGACACGCACCAACCATAGCAACACGTCATGGCAATGACATTTCAGACTGACAGATACGTAAAAGATCATTTGAGCGCTTTGTTACTGTTTTGTACGCGCGGTTATATTAATTATAATTCAAATTCTGTTTTATTTGTCACAATATTATTGATGATTGTTGAGAGGGGCACTTTTGATACATTTTTAAAAAGGGCAGGCTCGAGCCCCCAAAGCCCTCCCCTCTGCACTTGCCTGGTGTGTGTGTGTGTGTGTGTGTGTGCGTGTGTCCTGTCACAAAATGCGGCTGAAAACTCCTACACAGTGTTAATAGTTAGATTAAGGTGTGTACATGTCTACAATGCACTTTGATAATGCAACTAAAATAGGCGTACTCCACATGTCTTAATTTGATTTTTGTTTAATTCGAGTATGGCTTTAACCGGATTAAGGTCATTAGAAATTGATGTTTACATGGTAGTTTCTTAATCAGAATATGGTCTTAATCAGATTAATATCGGAGTATTGTTGTCCATGTAAACGTACTGATTGACAAGGGCTAGTCAGTGATTTTATTGCCGTCCGAATCCAGAATGTCAGTATTTTTCTCCTACCATTCACGCAAAAATCCCCGGCCGAATTACCTACTGTTTTTAGACAAACACCAAGGTCGTGTGGTGATTTAAAGGTCCCGTTCTTCGTGATCCCACTGTTCAAACTTTAGTTAGTGTGTAATGTTTCTGTTAGAGCATAAATAATACCTGTAAAATTATAATAAAGCTCAAAGTTCAATGCCAAGCGAGATATTTTATCTAACAGAAGTTCCCTTTCAAAGCCTACAGCGAACGGCTGGCTTGGACTACATCCTGGTACTTCCTTCATTAATTACGTCAGTAGAACAGACTAACCTCCGCCCACAAGAATACGCGAAAAAAGGGGGCGTGGTCTTGTTGCTGTCCCACGTGGAGAAGAGGAAGTGTCGCGTGGAGAAGAGGAAGTGTTGCGTTTGAGTGTGTTTGTCGCCATGTCGTCGAGACGCTGTTATTTTCATCCCGGAGTCAAATCACCTTTGTTTGGCTTTCCCAGGGACGCTGTAGAGATCATTGAGCGCATACATCTCCCGTTAAGAGGCGTGACCTTTCCGTGCAACGTGTGCTAAGCTGCGGTCAAATCACAACACAGGAACCGCTGGCACAATCAGAACTCGTTACGTATTTCTGAAGGAGGGACTTCATAGAACAAGGAACTCATCAGCCGTTTTTAGGACAGTGAAAACAGCGGTGTACAGATGAGTACATTGTGTGAAAAATACTGTGTTTTTTTACACGCGAAACATGAACACATGTTATATTGCACACTGTAAACACAATCAAAGCTTCAAAAAGACACGAAGAACGGGACCTTTAATTGCCGTCCGAATCCACATCTCTGAGTTTACAGGTGGAATCAATTCAAAATTCACGGTTTATATCCTTTTTGTCCACTGCCGAGCACCGTACGGTTGCGCTTCGCTGTAATTTGCATGTATTTTAAAAATGCACACTTTTATTGCTAAGGAAAAATATTTCATCACCACTCCACCTCAGCGAACAAAAAGGAGAAAGCATGTAAACATTTGAAATGGGCTGTTGTGGCAGCAATATATGCAATACAATTTTAAAATATGTATTATATTACAACATTAAAGGGGTCATGAACTGGCTTTTTTATGTTTTTATACCGTTGTCTGAGGTCAACTTATGACGTTTGCGTGGTTTTTACATTCAGAAATATCATAATGATTAAGTAATAGGCTATTTTCTGCCTTGGATTTGAGGCTCTCTGAAGAAACGCTCGGTTTTGATGGGCGTGCCGCACTGAAGACTTGGAAGTAAACACCCACGGCTATGATTGGATAAGATTTGCATATTTAATGAGCTTCAGCTCCCCTCAGTACATGTGGGGATTGTTTTGAAAGCGTCTGGGGAAACGCTCACAGGACTCGCAAAATGTCTTTATCAAACAAACACAATGATTGATCTCATCCACCCGCGACTGATTGGAATGCACACACACACACACACACACTCACGCAAGAAAGGAATGTTATTTCACTCTTTAAGATAGCCCGTCGACAGGCCGGTGATACGTTTTGGTAGCCCGTTTGAAAAACACATAGCCCCGGGACGTTGGGCTTTGCGAGCTGGCGTTACAAGTCTGAGTCTGATCCCGAATGAACCAATAACATCTTCTCCAGCCTGTGACCGCGTGCTAAGGTATGTAACCAATAGATATCAAACGATCTGTAACAATGCAAAACTAACACATATAAAAACATGTTTTCAAATCAATCAAATCAAATCAAATCACTTTATTGTCACTCTACCATATGCACAAGTGCAACAGTAGGTAAAATTCTTAGGTGCAGTCCGAGCAAACATAGTAGTCATGACATGACATGTACAACATTTAAGCAACAACAGATTACACATCTGATGCGCACACAATTACTCACAGCACAGTATACACTACAATAAACAATAAATAATTTACGTAAATGTTTTACTCACATTAGTGTGTTGCAGTGTTCCTGTCGGATCCAATATAGAAGCACAGCATTGTGTTTTAATCTCAATATGTCAGCAAATCCAGTCTCGACCTGTGTCTTGTTTACAAGCGAACAAATTGAAGCGAACAAACGCAATTTCTTACACACGTGAGCTGGAACCGGCATGTTTATTGCTCTGTAGCGTGACCCGTTTAGCTCCACGAGTCGGTGGGCGGGGCTTGAGGCGGTGCTTCTGCAATCTATGACGTCAATGGTCGACGTATCCTGAGATCTCTCGTTTTCTGGGTCTGGTGTCAATAAAAGCTTTTCTTTGACTAACAAGGATGTTTTCAGCTCTGAAACTTACAGGATATTCTTATATCACAATGAACTTTTATATATCAAAGGCTCAAGGGAAAGTTGATTTCTCAATTCATCACCCCTTTAAAAATATAAACCACACAGCTTTATGTGTTTACCTCATGTAAATAAGAGGCTGCACTAACTTATTTCCGCTAATTTTCATATTTTTCATATTTTTAAATTTCATATTTTATTAGAGATAAAATGCAAGACAGAAAACCGTTTCAAATATAGCGTGTCTAGCTTCCTATTTAAAAAAAAAAAGATTTTAATAAGAATTAGAATTTTTTCCCCCTTATTATTACATTTTAATTTATTCGTATTATTCCGAGCATGGACCCCAACAGACAATAATGCGACTGACCATGTGAACAGTGCCATTCCCAGGTTCATAGGATCACAAAACTTGCTCCTCCACAGTGAATAAATCACCGTCTGAATGCATGAGTTTTATCACTGAGGTGTCGTGCAGCCACATGAGAAACAATTACCGTACGAATAGGGCTATAGAGTGGTTTTATGATACGCAGCTATATAATTTACGGATATATGTTTCTGAGAAACGCACAATGTTCTAATGGCTGTAAGAGCAAAGACAGCAGCACTCGAACTCTAACCACACCAATCCTGGACAATCAAGAGCACCAGACACTCATGAAGATGGATAATGTACAAGCACACTTCCTATACTAATCCTCTGTCCTTATATAAACGAGTGTTCATTTCCACAGCACATTTTGATTTAGTTCTAGTCGTATTTTAGTCATCTGAATTCTTTTAGTTTTAGTAAAGTTTTAGGGCATTTTCACACCTACCTTGTTTGGTCCGAATCAAAATTACAGGAGTGAAACCTCCCCCTGACCGCGGTCCGGACCAAACAGACGAAATTTAGTCAGACGAAAAGAGGTAGTCTCACTCCGGATCAAACTGAACAAAGGTTCGGTTCGTTTCTAGTGTGAAAGCATTTTCTGTATGGTTCGGACTTTCAGAGCATTTACAAGAAGTTCCTGTTTATGCTTAAATATTATAATGTTATTTTTAAATTTCATCTCGGCTATATTGATTATGAAAGGTGATAAGATGTGCAATATGTCAGAAGACAGAAGGTCAGAAATGATTTTGACCACTTCATTAAGTTTTGTTTTGTAGAAAGCCTTTCTTTAAAGTCAATGTGGTTAAATTGTATCTTAATTTGAATCAATGTTTCATCAGCCAATTGCCTGGATTTAATAAATAAGAAGCAAATAGTCTAAAGCAGACAATAATCGTGACATGGAGGCGTCTGAGCGATCACTAGCATTGCTCTTGAACACGTCTCATAAATAAACCCAAACTCAGCCTCACAGACATGAGAAATATGTGTATAGAAAGCTTGAAATGTCCACTTTTAAACAAAACAAAAAGAAATAGTCAAGTAATGCGCACTGTTCACTAGTGGCAACGATATGCGTCTGTTCATTCATTCTTGTCAAAGACGCTGACGTCAGACTCACGTCCGTTTACAAACCAATCAATGTCAAGATGCCGCCCACACTGATGAAGATGACAGCACGCAAGTGTGTCATGTAAAGTTGCTCTCGCATAATTGCAGTGTGAAACCAAACCAAAACTAACCGAATGTATAAAATGTATCAAAACATGAACTTTGGTTCGGACCTGGGTGTGGACTTTCAGGTGTGAAAACGTCCTTAGTCGACTAAATCTACAGACCCAGTGAGACCAGGAACATTCATTAATAAATGGGGTTGATTCCATAAGCCTGGTAGAGTGATTTTACCACGGTTAAGGGGTGTTAGGCATGAAGTCAGGCAGGAAGGGTTTCAATTTTTCCTTCCTCGGTTGAATTTACTTTGCGGGACTATCTACAAACTCCACTCTCCAGTTCCCATTTATCTAGATGTGTTCCATCCGCTGAACTCCTAACCCGCCGAGTGTCAGGTCAGGACATCTTCCGTTGCCATGGCGATGTTTAATCCCTGTTCCCAGACATGGTGATTTTTTTTACCAGACTGCTAATACTGCTTTACCTTCTCATCCTCGACTGGCCTTTAAGCCAAATTAGCAGCCTGAGCTGCGGAGAGGTGGAGAGGTTATCACTCATGCCTTTATTGAACTACAATTCCCATGAGCCCACAGTCACGCCACATTAGACCTCTCAAAACCGCATTAAAATGGTCAATGCATTTCAATGTAAAAAATTTGGCGCACAACTTCTATATCCCTTAACACCACCCATACCTAAACATAACCACAACAACCATACTTACTATTAATGAGTTTATTGAGGGAAAACTCATAGTTAATAGTGAATATATGCTACGGTTTTATTATATTATATGATATAGAAAGGCCAGAAAACAGGATATGTTGCAAGCCAGATTCAATTTTTGGGGAAGATTTTTGTCTGTTTTGGGTCATGAACTGGCTTTTTAAAATGTTTTTATACTGTTGTCTGAGGTCAACCTATGACGTTTGCGTGGTTTTTACATTCAGAAACATCATAATGAATAAGTAATAGGCAATTTTCTGCCTTGGTTTTGAGGCTCTCTGAAGAAACGCTCGGTTTTGATGGGCGTGCCGCACTTAAGACTTGGAAGTAAACGCCCACGGCTAGGATTGGATAAGATTTGCATATTTAATGAGCTTCGGCTCCCCTCAGTACATGTGGGGATTGTTTTGAAAACGTCTGGAGAAACTCTCACTGGACTCGCAAAATATCTTTATCAAACAAACACAATGATTGATCTCATCCACCCGCGATTGATTGGAATGCACACACACACACACACACACACACACACACACACACACACACACACACACACACACACACACACACACACACACACACACACACACACACACACACACTCACTCAAGAAAGGAATGTTATTTCACTCTTTAAGATAGCCCGTCGACAGGCCAGTGATACGTTTTGGTAGCCCGTCTGAAAAACACATAGCCCCGGGACTTTGGGCTTCGCGAGCCCTGGCCCATAACGTTACAAGTCCGAGTCTGATCCCGAATTAACCAATAACACCTTCTCCAGCCTGTGACCGCGTGCTAAGGTATGTAATCAATAGATATCAAACGATCTGTAACAATGCAATCCTAACACATATAAAAACATGTTTTACTCACATTAGTGCTGCAGCGTTCCTGTCGGATCCAATATAGAAGCACAGCATTGTGTTTTAATCTCAATATGTCTGCAAATCCAGTCTCGACCTGTGTCTTGTTTACAGTCGATTCCACGTTGAAGGGAACAAACGCGCAACGTCTTACACACGTGAGCTGGAACCGGCATGTTTATTGCTCTGTAGCGTGACCCGTTTAGCTCCACGAGTCGGTGGGCGGGGCTTGAGGCGGTGCTTCTGCAATCTGTGACGTCAATGGTCGACATATCCTGAGATCTCTCGTTTTCTGGGCCTGGTGTCAATAAAAGCTTTTCTTTGACTAACAAGGACGTTTTCAGCTCTGAAACTTACAGGATATTCTTATATCACGAGGAACTTTTATATATCAAAGGCTCAAGGGAAAGTTGATTTCTCAATTCATCACCCCTTTAAATATTTTTGTATCATTAATATAGTATTAGTTTTTGTTAATATTCTGAATTTAGATTTTGATATTTTCTGTTTTCATTTTAATTTTAGTAAAAGTTTTAGTAACTTTGTTTTGTCATTTGTGTTCTTGCCATTTTTATTCTTTTTTTCTTTTCTTTACAATATATATCTACATAGTTTTTGGTTTTAGTTTATTTAGTTTGAGTTATCTGAGTACTTTCATTTAAACTAAACGGAAATGAGAAATGATGTCTTGGCAAGTAGCGGAAATAAATTTAATTAAAAAAAAATATATATATATTTTATTTTTATTTTACTCAAGTAATGATTTATGGTTTTAGATTTAGTTTTAGTTAACTACAATACCCCTGGTATACTCTGATCAGGCATAACATTATGACCAACATGGGCACCCTGACTGCCCCCATACGCAACAAACTGAGATGCTCTGTGTATTCTGAGCCCTTTCTATCAGAACCAGCATCAACTTCTTGAGCAGTTTGAGCTCCAGTAGCTCGTCTGTGTGATCGGACCACACGGCATCAATGAGCCTCGGCCGCACCTGACCCTGTGGCCGCTTGCCCATTTTTCCTGCTTCTAACACATCAACTCTGAGGACAAAATGTTCACTTGCTGCCTAATATATCCCACCCACTAACAGGTGATGAAGAGATCATCAGTGTTATTCACTGTTAATAATGTTATGCCTGATCGGTGTATATACGTATAACTAAAGTCAACTAATTGGAATTGAGAAAAATGTATTCCAATAAAAAAAAAAAATATATATTTTTATTCATGAGCCTGGTCTTAATATTCCCCAAATCAAAGTAAAGTAAATAAAATAAAATAAAATATTTTGGTAAAAAAAATCATGTTTTCTAACTGGGTACCAAATAATTCCCTATTTGGCTGGATAAAAGCATGTGTTTAGACCATTAGGCCATGGCTCCAATGTGTTTTACTTCCATTTGATTTCTATTTATAGCAAATACTCATCTAGAACACATATTAAATGATATCCTGTTCACAGGTGCACCAATCGTCCTTGTTCTTAGTCAAAGAAACATCAATGTTATGCGTCAAACAGACCCTGATATTCGCTATACAGAGAGCCTCTATACACCGACATGATGGTTATGTATTACAGCAGAGCAAAAGTAACTACGTCCAAATGTTTGATCACACTCTGCCAGCATTCATCTCCCAGCAATCATCCATTACCCATAAGCCTACACAACATCCACAGACAGATGAAGGAGGCGCTCAGGATGTCCAACAAGCATTCGTCCTAGTCAACACACTAACAAATCACTGAGCGCCGCAGAAACACTTTCTAAACACCAAAAGAGCAAACATTTTTTATCCTAAAGCTGTACTAGTTTATTTATACTATGTGTCGTTTAAAATGCGCCCCTTTAAGAGCATTCGAAGGAGCGCTCAAAGGACTCCCAGGAGATGTTATCACAGATACAAGACTGTGATTCAGTCGTGAAATCCTCAACAGACGTCAGACGGTCAGATATCACAAACCACGCACACCAACCGCTGGATATGTTCAGACACGTGGCTTAAAATGAGAGAGGAAAATGCTTCAGTAGCACTGGAATTCCCACAGTGAACGAGGTAAAACATGTCCAAATAAATCCTCCTAAACAGGACAGACACCGCCAGCGATCATTAGACACGGAAATAAAAGAACATGCACTGTTGTTGCCATAAGGAGACCTTAAACGACCTTTAAAAAATGACCAAAAGCAGTTCGTTTAGATCAGACGTTCTCACAGGTTTGCTCTGACAGGGCAGGGAAACACAGTGCAAATAATAAAATGCATCTATGAATGTTTTCATGCATAGTGTTAATTATATCTTGAGATGTCAAAGGGTTTGTGTCTAATCAAACTCTATTTGGGAGCAATTTCATCTGTGACATGCCATCGTCCTCAAAAAACAGTTGTAAGTAAATGGCGATCTAGAAGAATACAAGATGCAAGATAATGTCCCATTCAGTTATAAATGTAGCAACTTCCTGAGCCAATCCAGTCAAATATTATTGATTTTAAGGACGTTTTTACTTTTGAAGGATGAACCATTTTGGTACTACGTTCCTAAAGTGCATCTATCCATCATAAAAGTGCATCTATCCATCATCTATCCATCATAAAAGTGAATCTATCCATCATAAAAGTGAATCTATCCATCATAAAAGTGCATATGTCCGTCATAAAAGAGCATCCATCCATCATAAAAGTGCATCTGTCCGTCATAAAAGAGCATCTATCCATCAAAAAAGTGCATCCATTCATCATAAAACTGCATCTATCCATCATAAAAGAGCATCTATCCATCATAAAAGTGCATCTGTCCATCATAAAAGTGCATCTATCCATCATAAAAGTGCATCCATCCATCATAAAAGTGCATCCATCCATCATAAAACTGAATCTATCCATCATAAAAGTGCATCTGTCCATCATAAAAGTGCATCTATCCATCATAAAAGTGCATCCATCCATCATAAAACTGAATCTATCCATCATAAAAGTGCATCTGTCCATCATTAAAGAGCATTTATCCATCATAAAAGTGCATCTATCCATCATAAAAGTGCATCCATCCATCCATCCATCATAAAAGTGCATCCATCCATCCATCCATCATAAAAGAGCATCCATCATCATAAAAGTGCATCCATCCATCATTAAAGTGCATCTATCCATCATAAAAGTGCATCCATCCATCCATCCATCATAAAAGTGCATCCATCCATCATTAAAGTGCATCTATCCATCATAAAAGTGCATCCATCCATCATAAAAGTGCATCCATCCATCCATCATAAAAGTGCATCCATCCATCATAAAAGTGAATCTATCCATCATAAAAGTGCATCTATCATCATAAAAGTGCATCTATCCATCATAAAAGTGCATCTATCCATCATAAAAGTGCATCCATCCATCCATCATAAAAGTGCATCCATCCATCCATCCATCATAAAAGTGCATCCATCCATCATAAAAGTGAATCTATCCATCATAAAAGTGCATCTATCCATCATAAAAGTGCATCCATCCATCATAAAAGTGCATCCATCCATCCATCATAAAAGTGCATCCATCCATCATAAAAGTGAATCTATCCATCATAAAAGTGCATCTATCATCATAAAAGTGCATCTATCCATCATAAAAGTGCATCTGTCCATCATAAAAGACCGCCGGAAGCAAGTTATTTTAGTCTATAAAGTTTTTAATATGGTGAACGAGGTAAAACATGTCCAAATAAATCCTCCTAAACAGGACAGACACCGCCAGTGATCATTATACACGGAAATAAAAGAACATGCACTGTCGTTGCCATAAGGAGACCTGAAACGACCTTTAAAAAATGACCAAAAGCAGTTCGTTTAGATCAGACGTTCTCACAGGTTTGCTCTGACAGGGCAGGGAAACACAGTGCAAATAATAAAATGCATCTATGAATGTTTTCATGCATAGTGTTAATTATATCTTGAGATGTCAAAGGGTTTGTGTCTAATCAAACTCTATTTGGGAGCAATTTCATCTGTGACATGCCATCGTCCTCAAAAAACAGTTGTAAGTAAATGGCGATCTAGAAGAATACAAGATGCAAGATAATGTCCCATTCAGTTATAAATTTAGCAACTTCCTGAGCCAATCCAGTCAAATATTATTGATTTTAAGGATGTTTTTACTTTTGAAGGATGAACCATTTTGGTACTACGTTCCTAAAATAACCTAGTCTAACACTTGATGGATGTTCTGTCAAGTCCTCGTCGTCAGTTTAGAAACCTGGGTGTGCTCTTTGATACCAATCTCTCATTTGAAAGCCATGTTTCTAGAATCTGTAAAACTGCATTCTTCCATCTTAAAAAATATCTAAGTTATGACATATGCTCTCAATGACATGCGTAAAAGTTAGTTCATGCGTTCATGAGCTCAAGTCTAGATTACTGTAATGCTCTACTGGGTGGTTGTCCTGCTCGCTTAATAAACAAACTCCAGCTGGAGTTCTTACTAGAACCAGGAAGTGTGACTATATTAGCTCGGTTCTGTCAACACTGCATTGGCTGCATCCATCCATCATAAAAGGGCATCCATCCATCCATCATAAAAGTGCATCTATCCATCATAAAAGTGCATCTGTCCGTCATAAAAGTGCATCTATCCATCATAAAAGTGCATCCATCCATCATAAAAGTGAATCTATCCATCATAAAAGTGCATCCATCCATCATAAAAGTGCATCCACCCATCATAAAAATGCATCTGTCCGTCATAAAAGTGCATCTATCCATCATAAAAGTACATCTATCCATTATATATCCATCATAAAAGTGCATCTATCCATCATAAAAGTGCATCTGTCCGTCATAAAAGTGCATCCATCCATCATAAAAATGAATCTATCATCATAAAAGAGTATCTATCCATCATAAAAGTGCATCTATCCATCATAAAAGGGCATCGATCCATCATAAAAGGGCATCGATCCATCATAAAAGTGCATCCATCCATCATAAAAGTGAATCTATCCATCATAAAAGTGCATCAGTCCGTCATAAAAGTGCATCTATCCATCATAAAAGTGCATCCATCCATCATTAAAGTGCATCTATCCATCATACAAGTGCATCCATCCATCATAAAAGTGCATCCATCCATCATAAAAGTGAATCTATCCATCATAAAAGTGCATCTGTCCGTCATAAAAGTGCATCTATCCATCATAAAAGTGCATCTATCCATAATAAAAGTGCTTCTGTCCGTCATAAAAGTGCATCCATCCATCATAAAAGTGAATCTATCCATCATAAAAGTGCATCTGTCCGTCATAAAAGTGCATCTATCCATCATAAAAGTGCATCTATCCATCATAAAAGTGCTTCTGTCCGTCATAAAAGTGCATCTATCCATCATAAAAGTGCATCCATCCATCATTAAAGTGCATCTATCCATCATACAAGTGCATCCATCCATCATAAAAGTGCATCCATCCATCATAAAAGTGAATCTATCCATCATAAAAGTGCATCTGTCCGTCATAAAAGTGCATCTATCCATCATAAAAGTGAATCTATCCATCATAAAAGTGCATCCATCCATCATAAAAGTGAATCTATCATCATAAAAGTGCATCTATCCATCATTAAAGTGCATCCATCCATCATTAAAGTGCATCTATCCATCATAAAAGTGCATCTATCCATCATAAAAGTGCTTCTGTCCGTCATAAAAGTGCATCTATCCATCATAAAAGTGCATCCATCCATCATTAAAGTGCATCTATCCATCATACAAGTGCATCCATCCATCATAAAAGTGCATCCATCCATCATAAAAGTGAATCTATCCATCATAAAAGTGCATCTGTCCGTCATAAAAGTGCATCTATCCATCATAAAAGTGAATCTATCCATCATAAAAGTGCATCCATCCATCATAAAAGTGAATCTATCATCATAAAAGTGCATCTATCCATCATTAAAGTGCATCCATCCATCATTAAAGTGCATCTATCCATCATAAAAGTGCATCTATCCATCATAAAAGAAGTTATTTTAGTCTATAAAGTTTTTAATATGGATATTTTTCTTACACAAACTCACCACTTCACTTCAGAAGGCCTTTATTAACCCCCGGAGCCATGTGGAGCAGTTAAATGATGGATAGATGCACTTTTATGGACTTCAGAAATGACCCAACAGTCACTGCCATTATAAAGCTTGGAAGAGCCAGGACTTTTATTAATATAACTCTGACTGTATTCGTCTGAAAGAAGAATGTCACATACATGACTTGAGGGTGAGTAAATGGGCTAATTTTCATTTTTGGGTGAACTATCCCTTTAAAATTTCCTGTTTTCAGTTGAAAATGTTGTCGTGAAAGTGTCCCCTAAATTAATAACAAATGATTTTTTACAACGGAAATGAATCAATCAAAAACATACAAGCTGGACAATGGCTTTCTCCTAGAGCTGCTGTACAGCCAAAACCTTATACAACGCTTATATAAATGAAGGTGACTTGACGTTCAGCCACAATGGAAAATTAGGGCTCTGAAGCAAAGCGAGCTGATCCACTGATCTAGATGTTAACTTATGGAGAACAGGACAACAATGTTTGTAAATAAACCTACTGCTCAAAAACTAAGTAAAAACAGTAATATTATGAACTATAACGTCTTCAGTGTCACATGATCCTTCAGAAACCATTCTAATCTTGAATTATTTAAAGGTGCAGTGTGTACATTTTAGTGGTGAGGTTGTGAATTGCACCCACCCACCGCTCACCCCTCCCTTTCAAAGCACATAGAGAAGCTACGGTGGCCGACACAGGACAAAAGTGTTGTCGTCTGAGACAGCAGAAAGTATCTAGCGCTCTGTAGAGAAGTTTGTCCCTTTAGGGCCACTGTAGAAACATGACGACGCAAAATGGCGGCTTCACTGTAAGAGACCCGCGGTGTGTGTAGATAGAAACGGCTCATTCTAAGGTAATAAAAACATAATGCTTCATTATGTAAGGTCTGAAAACATAGTTACGTGTATTATATTGCATTTCTGTCAATAGATCCTCATAAATACTACACACTGCACCTTTAACACTTTTGAAAACAGTGCTGCTTCATATTTTTGTGGAAACCGTCATCTTTGAGGATTCTTTAATGAATAAAAAGTTGAAAGGAACAGCATTTATTTGAAATAGAAGTCTTCTGCAACAAGCTCAATTTAACGCATCCTTGCTGAATAAAAGTCTTTATTTCTCTTCCTGACATCTAACTTCTGAACGCTAGTGTGTGTGTTTGCGGACAGTACTCACAGCCTTTGTAGATGTCAGTGGGAATCTGTACAGCCGTATACGAGTAGTTGACTTTATTCTTGAAGTTGATGTCCTCCACGAACTCCAAAGAGAGAGAGTTGGGGTTTTCCAAGAGGTTTTCTCCATCATCATCGTCCGGCTGCAACGAGAAGAACCAGAGGAACATCAGC
This sequence comes from Romanogobio albipinnatus, assembly GCA_023566225.1. Classification (NCBI taxonomy): domain Eukaryota; kingdom Metazoa; phylum Chordata; class Actinopteri; order Cypriniformes; family Gobionidae; genus Romanogobio; species Romanogobio albipinnatus. The sequence goes on along the minus strand of CM042250.1, from coordinate 3,603,286 downwards.
GCACACACACACACACACACACACAAGCCGAATGCATTGATTGACACACAGCAAACCTTTGCAGATAATCATTTAGACACACACACACACACATGCATCCATGATTAATTAGACCAACGCTAATTACACAGACATGACAGGGGTAATCCTGCCTACACAACTCAAAGGTGGTGACTCTTTAGAGCGAAAGCCGTGAAACATTGCCAGTCTATTCATGCACGACACAATGCAACAGCAGGTATCAAAGTGTTCGCAAATTGCAGAAAATCAATTAGCGCCGGCGATGGCTATCACACTAGCATTGAAGTCCTTCAGGCGATTAACCCTGTCAATAAATCAGCACAATGATTGCCAAACGACGGCGGCTCTACCCTCTACTCGAGTCCGCCACACAGGCTGATCATTAGCATTTTAATGCATCTCAAGTCAAAAATTCGCCACAAGAAAAGTCTGCCTTTGAAAGAACTTCAGTGACTGAAAGTATCGAGGCCGCATAAAAGCCATAATCACTGGATTTTAATGGTTTGTATTCATAATAATGTATGCCGAGCATAAGAATTGAGTCTATTCGTAAACTGCATGCTAATTGAATTTAGTTGGAATCATAGATATACATAATAAAGGCTAGATGTCTCGTCCGCGCTGCTGGCCAATGGAGGTCGACGTCCGCACCTGGCGGCCATCTTGTCACAGTCAGCTCACTCACTCGTAACATTGTGTTTTAATGGTGCTCGCACTTTTTAAATAACTTGCTCAATTGTCAACCGATTTTCAAACGGTTTGGTTTGTTATAAACGCCAGAGATGTAGTTATGACACTGTATCATGGGCGTCGGAAGCAAAAAAAATGTGGGTGGGTCCTCAGAATTTTTTTACTGGAGTAGTTGTCAATTACATTAGCGAGGTACAAATATACCGCTTTGCTTGCTAAACGTATAGTTCGGTAAAACAAAATTACCGAAATCGCCATATCATTGATACACTGCAAAAAATGCTTTTCTTACTTAGTATGTTTGTCTTGTTTTCAGTTCAAATATCTAAAAAATCTTACATTAAGAAGCATTTACTAGACAAGCAAAAGTTTTTGTCTTATTTGGGGGGAAAATAACTCAAAATGAAGGGAATTTTTGCTTAAAATAAGCAAAATAATCTGCCAATGGGGTAAGCAAAATAATCTTAATTCAAACAGAAAACATGATTATTTTGCTTACCCCATTGGCAGATTATTTTGCTTATTTTAAGCAAAAATTCCCTTCATTTTGAGTTATTTTCCCCCCAAATAAGACAAAAACTTTTGCTTGTCTAGTAAATACTTCTTAATGTAAGATTTTTTAGATATTTGGACTGAAAACAAGACAAAAATACTAAGTAAGAAATTTTTTTTTTGCAGTATAGCGGCAGTGGTGTAGGGGTAAGACGCACTGCATCTAGTTTTGACACAAATCGACCCGCGGTTCGAGTCCGCCTTTCGACAAGCTCAATCTTCTCCCTTTTCCAATCACATATCAAATCGGAAAGGCATTTATTTTCAATAAAAATGAAGAAAATATTAGAAAAGTGGAAATTAAGCGTCTAACATGTTTTTAATAATAAGTGTTTATCCATTAGGGGTAGGTGGACATGCATCCATCCATCATAAACAGACATGTGCTGAATGTTAGAGGCGATAAAAGTGAGTGGGTCCAATATCATTGATCGTAAAAAGTGGGTGGGTCTTGTCCCGCCCACATACAATGGTTCCGACGCCCATGCACTGTATACTTATAAATAATTATTCATAACTTGTTCAAGCTTCCAGAATTATAGCCACGTTAATAACGTTTGTAAGAAACCAAACCATTTGTAAATCCGTTAAGATTTCAGCGAGATAAGAGTATTTGTGTTCAGAAAGCTTGCCTGTGACAAGATGGCCGCTGGTGATGACGTTAGAGATCTAGCTTTTATTATGTATATCTATGGTTGGAATGCCCTTCTTCCATACTAGTTTTGCAGTATGTATACTACGTGCAATATTCAATTGGAATTGGTGCAGGATACATCCAGTATCCCACAATGCAATGCGCACGACTTGACCTTACATTCCCAGTGTGACAAACAAACCTGAAATAAAAATCATGATGCATATCCCTTTCATTATATCAAACATACAACTGGATTAAATAAGCAAGAATATGTTGGATTTTGTTTGTCTTTAGTCTTTTCTGCAATAATTGTCATTATTCAGTCATTTTCCACTCACCGTTGTTCATTAATCTCTTTCTCTTTAATTCGTCATCTCACAATCACACTGGCCTTCATCGAGTACGGTGTACAGTAATAGAGAGGCACGGGTTAATTGGGGTTGACGTAGTAAACACGGTTTGTTTTTATTTGTTTTCCTTAAAATTAAAAATCCAAGCCTCCTGCCAAGTGTGGACTGATTTATGGCCTGCCTTTAATTGTCTATTAAAATGCAATTATGAACTGTTGTCGGGCCGGACATGGAGACGGTGGTTTTCTGATACCCCTCAACGAGACGTGAACACGCGGGCGCACGATATCCTCTTGGAAATGGGAAACCCGGGTGGCATTCCTTTCAGTTTTGCTGAAAGAACACGGACACATCCGGATCATTTCCATAATGACATCTACCAGGAGAAGCGCAAACTAGCGTCTGGTTTAAAGGTGCACTATGTAACATTTTTTCAGTAAAATATCCAAACACCACTAGGCCAGTACTTACAATATCCCAAATGTTTCCAACTATTTGTAAATGGTGAGATGCTCTTTTACCCGAGGATCCGGGACGTGTGAGGGCGTGGCCTGTCGATGACATCATATCCGCGTTCCCCTCGGTTTGCGGTTTTATTCTGCAGAAGCGCTTTCCTCTCACTGCGGTGTGAACAAGTGTCATAGCAGCTGACGAGAGAACGCACAGAGTAACACCATCCCATCATCAACACACTCAGATGTGTGTAATATGATCAGCAGAGCTGCGTTACCTCACACTCATGAGCGGAGGAGCGGAAGTGGCGACTGTGGCATAATAAAAGTCCTACTGCTCGCGAGGCGTGTGTTGCGTTCATCTTATTAACAATCGCTCCAGCGGTTCCTCAGCTCCACAACACTCGTCCTGCTCTGCTTCAGACTACAGTAGCATTAATAATCACATCATCAATATGATTTCTGCCCGAGTCCTATCCCCATTCTTTCCCGCCGGCTGTGAGCTGAAGACCACATGACCCAAGAGTCTGCGCTCAAACGTGACATCATCAAACTACGCCTTTGTTTTGAACAGGCGACCTCTAGCGGACGGAAAACTTACATAGTGCAGCTTTAAGACATGCTTATTTTGGGTGGTAAATAATGGCCGCAAACACCAGTAAACTGACGAGTGCAAACCTTAGTAAATCATTTTGCACGATTCATTGAAATACTCTCCTCCCATAAATTCTGCGTCTGAAAGAGAAACTCCAACAAATGCATTTGCAATAAGATCAGCCGCAAAAATAACCCTGTCACGCCTTTTCAGAGCTAATTTCTCTCAGAGTGTCTTTAGTAAATCCTGACCTTTAGCGCAAAAAGAGGGTTTGCTCTGGCGCAAGCTGTTAGTAAATCTGACCCTTATTTTTTAAATATTGATACTGGCGCTGCACGATTTGGGGAAAATATCTAATTGCGATTATTCTGGTTAAAATTGCAATTTCGATTTAAAAATGCGATTATTATTATTTTCTTATTTTTACAAATGAAAAGTGTGTATATAACATTTTGTGTTTATATATTAATATGGCTATTAATAATAATTATGATTATTATTGCTAAATAAAAATAAGAAATATTACTATTACAATAACATTTTCATTATTAAACATTTAAAATAGCATTTAAGAATAAATATAACAGTATAATAGTAATATTTATATTTTACAGAAAACTTTTTACAAAAAAATAAAGGGATACCTGTTAGTATGCAGACAGCCTATGACTAGAAATCATTAGAAAGGTCTAAGGATTTATTGTAAAAAAAAATATATATATATATTATTATAAAAATCTGTGCTTTTTATCTGTGATTTCAATTTCCTAAAGTCTATGTCTTTATTATGAAACATGAGCCTCTTATGCATCCACTGTGGGGATTAAAGCTCCTGTACATTGAAGAAAAACATATGGATTGTCATATACACTCACCTAAAGGATTATTAGGAACATACTAATACTGTGTTTGACCCCTTTCGCCTTCAGAACTGCCTTAATTCTACGTGGCATTGATTCAACAAGGAGCTGAAAGCATTCTTTAGAAATGTTGGCCCATATTGATAGGATAGCATCTTGCAGTTGATGGAGATTTGTGGGATGCACATCCAGGGCACGAAGCTCCCGTTCCACCACATCCCAAAGATGCTCTATTGGGTTGAGATCTGGGGACTGTGGGGGCCATTTTAGTCCAGTGAACTCATTGTCATGTTCAAGAAACCAATTTGAAATGATTGGAGCTTTGTGACATGGGGCATTATCCTGCTGGAAGTAGCCATCAGAGGATGGGGACATGGTGGTCATAAAGGGATGGACATGGTCAGAAACAATGCTCAGGTAGGCCGTGGCATTTAAACGATGCCCAATTGGCACTAAGGGGCCTAAAGTGTGCCAAGAAAACATCCCCCACACCATTACACCACCACCACCAGCCTGCACAGTGGTAACAAGGCATGATGGATCCATGTTCTCATTCTGTTTACGCCAAATTCTGACTCTACCATCATCAGAGGATGGGGACATGGTGGTCATAAAGGGATGGACATGGTCAGAAACAATTGTTATTTTTAACCCAGCATTTTTTAGAGTGTATGAGTTTCTTTCTTCTGCTGAACACAAAATACGATCTTCTGAAGAATAACCAGACAGTTACTGTCTGACTTCCATAGTTTGAAACAAATACTACACTCTAAAAAATGCTGGGTTAAAACAACCCAATTGCTGGGTTAGTCCAATTCTCAACCCAACTTGGGTTATTTTTAACCCAGCATTTTTTAGAGTGTACCGGTTTGGAACAACTTGAGGGTGAGTAAATAATAACAGAATTACAATTTTGGGGTGAACTTTCCCTTTAACTTTTGGCTATAAAAATAGAGGCTGATATTACGGCATTGCGGTTCTTTAGTCACACTGGAAATGTAAGGTCAAGTCGAGGACATTGCATTGTGGGATACAGTATTCTGCTCAGTGTGCTCTCGTTGTGCACTGCATATTTTGACAAATGTAGAAGGTCATGTTGCTTCTCCATGCATAGACAACATCTTCATACTGCGTTCAACGCACATAACGTATACTGCGGAAATACCAAGAGTTGTAGGCTAGTATGCTCTTCTGAACAAAGCCAACATTAAAGTGACATTTGCAATGCATTTTTGCTTCAGTAAGGTGACATTTCTGGGTGCAACAGCATATTGAACAGAAAATAATAATACTAATATTGAGCGGGACCCAGACGGCCGCCGTTACATCAAAAGGTCCTTCAGACGTGGAGGAATTTGCAATGCTTTAATATGAAAACAAACACTGAATTTCTTTAAAACGACATTTTACATACAGGTCCGTTCTGATATGATGCATAAAATCAGCCAAAACTCCTGCCGTCTGCTTGTTAAACTGAGAGATTAAACTGAAGCAATGCTATAAATGACCGCATCACCCCGATAACAAACATTTCTGGCAACACATCACCGCCACACACAATTACACCCCATTTTCTGCCCGTTTACACACATTTCAGCCAACTGATTTGGAAAAGTTGTCTTTGAGGGGATCTCAGCCCGATGTCCTTTATTTGTTTATTCTTCCACCTGACTATCCTTCACTCGAGGGTTTTTTTACCATCAGTCGAGCCCAGTCATAATTACCCAAGACAGCTTCTAATTAGGAGCTCAAAATCCACACAGGACGCACTGATTGGTTCATTCGCCCCGTCCATACACCACCTGTTTAACTCCATTCATTACCTCATTTGTTAATTTTATCACCCTGTTTTGAAGGTTTAATTAAAGGTTGAGAGACAAAAAGGACATTTCAAGGACTCTCTCAATCGCAACCTTAATACTTTTGCCTTTTAAGAGTGTGTGTTTGCATGCATGAGTGCAACATAAACCTAATAATTACGTTTATAAACATAGACAACAGCCTCATTTGATTTTCTAACCCTGCTCAAACAGCAGATCTTCTTAATATTTGAAGAGGCCATATTAAGTCTTGATTTAGTTTTTGAACTCTAATAGAATATGTTTCATGCTGTCAAACATTATTTTTCACATTGTTGCGGCTCCTCTCTTCCCAGTCTGTCAGTAACGCTCGGTTTAGTTCCTGCCTCTATGAAGCCCCTCATTCTGAGAAGCACACTTTAAACATTCATATTATTGTAATTCTCTTCCTATTGATGCAACAATAAATCACAGTTATTTGGTTTCAAAGGAAGATAAGTAATAAATAGGTTGCTTTTAAAAGTTGACCTAGCTTCTGACTGAATAATTAACTATAGTTAAAACACAACAATGGTAGCTTAAAGGGTTAGTTCACCCAAAAATGAAAATTCTGTCATTAATTACTCACCCTCATGTCGTTCGACACCCGTAAGACATTCGTTCATCTTCGGAACACAAATGAAGATATTTTTGTTGAAAGCTGATGCTGAGAAAGGCCTCCATTGACATTCAGTACATTTACACTCACAAGACCCATAAAAGGCACTAAAAACGTCGTTACAAAGTCCATCTCACTACAGTGGCTCTACAATAATTTTACGAAGCGACGATAATAGTTTTTGTGCGAAAAAAAAAATGAAAATAACGACTTTATTCTACAAGTTCTTGTCTTCCTTGTTGGCCTCTGCCGTGAACTCACGAAGCACCACGACGCATGCGTGAGAATATGACACAGAACCGGCGTTCGGACACGTGACCCAGAAGCGAGGAGGAGATTTGTTTACAATGAACAGAGGAAGACGCGCCGTATCTAAGCTGTTGAATTCTACATTGATCGTGCTTTAGGTCTCGGCGTAGTGCTCAAAATGGGACTAAAGTGTGCATTTCATGGATTCCCGAACGCCGGCGCTGCGTCATATTCTCACGCATGCGTCGTGGTGCTTCGTGAGTTCACGGCAGAGGCCAACAAGGAAGACAAGAACTTGTAGAATAAAGTTATTTTGATTTTTTTTTTCGCACAAAAACTATTATCGTCGCTTCGTAAAATTATTGTAGAGCCACTGTAGTGAGATGGACTTTGTAACGACGTTTTTAGTGCCTTTTATGGGTCTTGTGAGTGTAAATGTACTGGATGTCAATGGACGCCTTTCTCAGCATCAGCTTTCAACAAACATATCTGCATTTGTGTTCCGAAGATGAACGAATGTCTTACGGGTGTCGAACGACATGAGGGTGAGTAATTAATGACAGAATTTTCATTTTTGGGTGAACTAACCCTTTAAGTCAAGAGCAGTGTTAATTTCGTTGACGAATAATTTGTCATAATTTTCGTAAATAACCTTTTTTCACTGACGAAAACGAGATGATAACTAAATAAAAACTAGTGTTGGATACAAAAACTATGACGAAAATCAACTGTCATTTTCGTCAACAAATAAAAACGAGACGAAAATGTGAGGGAGGGTCGACCACTGGAGAACACGGTGCTGTTGATTTCGCAGATTTAGTCTCCTAAAATCTAATGAGTTTAGTTAAATTGTAATACATTAAGCATTTAAGCATTACATAACCGACTGTCACTTAAACTGACATTTTGACACAATTTTGTTTTCAGCACTGTGCTCTGATTGGTCGGCTGGAGCAGTGTGTTGTGATTGGTCAACCATTTCGAGCGTGTTTGGGAAATGTCCCACCCCTTACCATAACCGCCAGTTTCAACACACTACTAACTAACTCAATCAGGCCCCGCCCCCTTTTTGGGGGGTGGGGATTATTTAAATGAGGAATTTGTCACTTTGTGCTTTGTAACTTTGCAGGGCTCTTTCATGCTCAAACAGCAACATTACACACTAAAGAAAGTTGTTGACACACTGTAAAATCTAATTAGTTAGACTTACTTATAAAAAAAAAACATGCAAACCGATTGCCTTAAAAAAAAGTAAAGTGAAATAGGAATAATATGTTGTACTGACAAAAGCTTAGTTAGTTTAGTTCACTTACACAAGAGTTCTAGTGACTAAAGGAGTACTTGATCATTTACTTTAGATTTACTCTTGACCAGGGTAATTGTGACAGCAGATTTTGATTTAGTTTTAGTCATATTTTAGTCACCTGAATTGTTTTTAGTTTTAGTCTCCTACAATCTAATGAGTTTAGTTAAATTGTAATACATTAAGCATTTAAGCATTACATAACCGACTGTCACTTAAATTGACTGAAATTTTGACATAATTTTGTTTTTGACATTAAAAATACACGAAAGAGAGCTCATTTCACGTTTTTTTTTTTTTTTTAAACATCTATATAGTTTTTATAACTTTGTATTTCTGTTTTAGTCAGTAGGCTATATCAGGTTAAGCTAAAGCTTCAAAGTTTGTTTATTTATTTATTTTAATTTCAGTTAACATTTATTTAATTTCAAGTAATGAAGATTTTTTTTAATGGTTTTAGTGAACTATTATAACCCTGATACTTTATTGAATGTGTGTCAAATACTGGTCTTTCCTCCTGACTATGAATTAAATGGGAATGAAATTAAATACAGTTTATTGTGTAACCAAAAACGAATATATAATGCGTGACTTTTAATTATAAACAAGCTGGAAATACCCCGGGACTCTTATTTTGAAATGTTGCACCTCTGTTGCAGTTGCAGGAGCTCATTCAAGTTCAGGAGATCAAATATGCGTTGTTACAACTGTCTAAAACACATTACTATATAAACATCGTAAAGTAAACATTGTCATTATTCATCAGCATTAGTTCATAAACACTAGTCTGGCATAAATGTGTGTTATTGATTGATTGAGCCGCTCTGGAGCGCTGGATTGGGGGTGTGTGAGCCTGTAGGCCGTGTGTTCTCCAGCGGTTAGATCAGCTCAGATCAAATGTGCGCATCTGTGACACAGGACATCAGTTCTGACTGGATCTCTTCCCTAATCGTCCCTCCCTAACATTGTCGTCTCGTTTTTAATTGTTGACGAAAATGACAGTTGATTTTCGTTATAGTTTTTGTCATCCAACACTAGTTTTTATTTAGTTATCGTCTCGTTTTAGTCAGTGAAAAAAGGTTGTTGACAAAAATGATGACGAAAATTATTCGTCAACGAAATTAACACTGCTCTTGACTTAAGCTACCATTGTTGTGTTTTAACTATAGTTAATTATTCAGTCAGAAGCTAGGTCAACTTTTAAAAGCAACCTTTTTATTACTTATCTTGCTTTGAAACCAAATAACTGTGATTTATTGTTGCATCACTGCATCAATAGGAAGAGAATTACAATAATATGAATGTTTAAAGTGCCCAACCAAAGGAAACACTGATCACCATCATGGTGAGGTTTCTTGCTTGACAAAATGGCACTCAAACCAATCAATTAATCCTAACTTGGGTTTTCTGAGAAAACAAGGAATAGTATGTGAATAGTACAGATTACTAGAGTTTTACAATTGAGTTAAGACATTAAGTAAAGTGAACTAAAGAGTGTTAGAATCACTGTTGGATTTTACAGTGGAGCACTAGTATATGAAACATACGGTGGCCCAGTAGTGCACAACACAACCAAATTTAAAAAGCAAACATAAGATCACAAACGCAATAAAATCAAGCAACAACACAACGAAAAGGCTACAATACAACGAAAAGGCCACAACACAACAAAATCAAGCCACAACACAACGAAAAGGCCACAATACAACGAAAAGGCCACAATACAACGAAAAGGCCACAACACAACGAAATCAAGCCACAACACAACGATCAAGCCACAACACAACGAAATCAAGCCACAACACAACGATCAAACCACAAAAAAATGATATCAAGCCACAACACAACGATCAAGCCATAACACAATGAAATCAAGCCACAAAACAACAAATTCAAGCCACAACACAACGAAAAGGCCACAACACAACGAAATCAAGCCACAACACAACGATCAAGCCACAACACAACGATCAAGCCATAACATAACGATCAAGCCACAACACAACGATCAAGCCACAACACAACGATCAAGCCACAACACAACGAAAAGGCCACAATACAACGAAAAGGCCACAATACAACGAAAAGGCCACAATACAACGAAAAGGCCACAACACAACGAAATCAAGCCACAACACAACGAAAAGGCCACAATACAACGAAAAGGCCACAACACAACGAAATCAAGCCACAACACAACGATCAAACCACAAAACAATGATATCAAGCCACAACACAACGATCAAACCACAAAAAAATGATATCAAGCCACAACACAACGATCAAGCCATAACACAATGAAATCAAGCCACAAAACAACAAATTCAAGCCACAACACAACGAATTCAAGCCACAACACAATGAAAAAGCCACAACACAACGATCAAGCCACAACACAACGAAAAGGCCACAACACAACGAAATCAAGCCACAACACAACGATCAAGCCATAACATAACGATCAAGCCACAACACAACGATCAAGCCACAACACAACGATCAAGCCACAACACAACGATCAAGCCACAACACAATGAAAAAGCCACAACACAACGATCAAGCCACAACACAACGAAAAGGCCACAATACAACGAAAAGGCCACAATACAACGAAAAGGCCACAACACAACGAAATCAAGCCACAACACAATGATCAAACCACAAAACAATGATATCAAGCCACAACACAACGATCAAGCCATAACACAATGAAATCAAGCCACAAAACAACAAATTCAAGCCACAACACAACGAATTCAAGCCACAACACAATGAAAAAGCCACAACACAACGATCAAGCCACAATACAACGAAAAGGCCACAATACAACGAAATCAAGCCACAACACAACGAAAAGGCCACAATACAACGAAAAGGCCACAATACAACGAAAAGGCCACAACACAACGATCAAGCCACAACACAACGAAAAGGCCACAACACAACGATCAAGCCACAACACAACGAAAAGGCCACAATACAACGAAAAGGCCACAATACAACGAAAAGGCCACAACACAACGAAATCAAGCCACAACACAATGATCAAACCACAAAACAATGATATCAAGCCACAACACAACGATCAAGCCATAACACAATGAAATCAAGCCACAAAACAACAAATTCAAGCCACAACACAACGAATTCAAGCCACAACACAATGAAAAAGCCACAACACAACGATCAAGCCACAATACAACGAAAAGGCCACAATACAACGAAATCAAGCCACAACACAATGAAATCAAGCCACAACACAATGAAAAAGCCACAACACAACGATCAAGCCACAACACAATGAAAAAGCCACAACACAACGATCAAGCCACAACACAACGATCAAGCCACAACACAACGAAATCAAGCCAAAACACAACGATCAAACCACAAAACAATGATATCAAGCCACAAAACAACAAATTCAAGCCACAAAACAATGAAAAAGCCACAACACAACGAATTCAAGCCACAACACAATGAAAAAGCCACAACACAACGGAAAGGCTCCACTGTTCTATAGATCCGGCGAGTCTTACAAAGATATCAATACCAATTTTAACAGTATGTAACCATTGTATATCGACATGAAATATTAATTCAAAACCACATACATGCATTATAGCTGCATATTTATGCTCGCGAATGCTTTGACCCGATACCTTGATGTATTCTGTGGTTAAAACTTATAATTTGTATTAATTAAAACATTTTTAAACAAATTTTCACATTTAAAAACAGACATGTTCAAATTCCAAAGCTTGATTGTATTGGTAATAATAATTACAAATGAATACAATGCAATACAAATTATACGTTTCAACCACATGGTGGAATTGGAAGATGAAGCCATTGAACCACCTGGATGATGATTATGTACTATGAATTTTTAATTTGACAATTTATTTTCTTTAGTTTTGAGTACTTTTAGATATCCTTTGACCATCTGGATTTTTAAAAGTAGCGTAGCCATGGCGCACCACTGTGTCAGGGAATGTAGATTGTACAGTTTCTTAAGGCAAGAATGTAGTTATTTAGCCCTTAAATATGTGACTTGTACATAAACATTGCGCATTTTTGACAATTTAATTAGACGCTTTCTCAGATGCGAGCTCCGGGCCGTCAGTGGCCGTTCAGCGCTCATTTACCCGCAGAGAACAGCTTCATCTCGGACAATCCTTCGGGAAGCTCTGCTGGCTCTTATGTAGATGGGGTTTAAACTTGAGGTATACCTAGGGGTGTAACGGTACACGTATTCATACCGAACCGTTTCGGTACAGGGCTGTCGGTTCGGTGCACGCGTTGTCCGAATACAATCTTTAACAGTTCACAGTCGGCTTGTTTTAAGCGCGGAACACACTTCAATCCGAGTTCCCACACAAACATATTAAGTATTCAGTCCATTTTAGCACGAAATTCAAACGATAAATGCCATTTTGACGCTTTTTAATGTGACATGTCTGATCACTGTATAGGCGTGTCAAGCGGCAGTGCGGCGCGCACGTGTGAACGCGATCATCTGTGAACGCGATTGATCATCTCTTCCTAAAGATTAAAACATGAATGAACATCTGAAGGTATGTTGAGGATACATTAACACTTACTGTCACGTTTCATATGTGGTGTAATCGCTCAATCAGTGTTTCACCGGCGGAAAGACCTCAATAAAACTGCTGTAAACTAAACAATGTCATGTAGCATCACATTTACCTCAGGCAGTCATTCAGTGTCCACAGAATTATATTCACTAGAGAAATCAACTCTTTCACTAAATATTCATTATATTCTACTGAACCTGTTACTGATGTCTTGATTATTTAGTGTATGTTTAAATAAACCTGTCATGAAAATGACAGACACTGTGTGTAAATGATTATATGTCAACAACGAATTGGAGAATTTTTAATAAAATAATTTGATTTAGAAGTTAATGCAAAAACTGCCTTATGTGAAGTTTACATGTTTGCGTTCTGTTATTTGAGTGTTGATTATTATACCTAAAAATAAATAGCAACTGAATTTAGGCTAATAGTGCTCCCTATATAGTTAACAGCAATATCTTCAATAAACTTTTAGTTATACTGTAATTAATTTAAGGACAGACACAATTTTTCAGTAAACCACAGTTTAATAAAAATAAATAAAAAGCAATTTTGTAAAACTGCTGTAACGAACCCGTACCGAACCGTGACTTCAAAACCGATGTACATACCGAACCGTCAGTTTTGTGTACCGTTACACCCCTAGGTATACATCATTTGGGGATATCAAACAGGCAATCTTTGCCTTTATTAATCTATTACTTGTTCCAGAGCAAACCGATTTGGGTAATAAGTTTCAGAACTTTATATTTAGGATATACTTATCTTAAATCCTGTACTAGAGCTGCTTTTGTACGTTTGACAGAATTGTTTGCTTGTGTTTATTTCCAATTGTCTTTTATAATGGCTATTGTTGTTAATTTAAATATTGTTGTTCAATAAATAATATTTTATATAAATAATATGCTGTATTTGGTATTGAGAAAGGGTCCGTTAGTGATCGTGATAAGGACTTCAGTGAAAGTTGTATATTTATATAGTTGTATAAAGCAGCAAACATTAGGACAGGGGTCAGCATGGGCACCCTGACTGGTCAGCGGCTGGGCCGCCTCATACTCCTCAAACTGAGGTGCTCTGTGTATTCTGACCCCTTTCTATCAGAACCAGCATTAACTTCTGGAGCAGTTTGAGCTCCAGTAGCTCGTCTGTTTGATCGGACCACACGGGCCAGCCTTCGCTCCCCACGAGCATCAATGAGCCTCGGCCGCCCATGACCCTGTGGCCGGTTCTCCACTGTTCCTTCCTTGGAGCACTTTTGATAGAGACTGACCACTGCAGACCGGGAACACCCCACAAGAGCTGCAGTTTTGGAGAATCCAACAGTCTATATACCTCAAAAGATTTGTAAATATTTACACCTTTTTTTTGTTGCATTAATATAGTAGCTGTCCATTCATTGATAAGTGTTTCTGGAGATGTGCAGGTGTGTGTCTGCGGTTGAGCGTATGAAGGAATCAAGCTCTGCACACTTTCTGACCCTGCGTTTCTCGGGCCGGTAGGGAGCGAGGTTGGGGTCACGAGGGTCTCAGGTGGGTCTCCGTCCCCTTGGCCCCTTTAACGATGAGCGATGTCCTCCAATTAGAGACGTTGACAGCCCTAAAGTGCTGAATCATTAATCACACGCCTGCCGCGCTTCTACTGCACAAAATCGCTCTCTGATTTATGACTTCTTGGGCTTTATACTTTTCCTTCTCTCTCTCTTATTGTACCTCCATTCCTCCTCCACTCATCCGGCCTGATATTACAGTGTGAAATCAATCATCGAGCTGAAGAGAGTCACTGTGACCTTTCACTTATACAATGAAAGGATTCTCACCGAGTATATGATACATAAAAACACACAGTGACATGTATATTTGTGTCCTGTTGCTCTATCATAACTCAGGAGACCTTCTCTAACTCTTACTCAGACACACAAACAAAAATGAACAGTTTTCATTTGAAACAGCACAAAACAAATAAAAATATCTGTCACTTACAACATCCGAGTCGGCTTTGGAGTCATAGTACTGGATGTCGTTTTCCTAAAATAAAACAAAACAGAAATATTAATCACGTAAACATCCTGCTTTGAGGACCATTAAATAGCCTTCCAGTCTTGTCGTTTCCCATGCTTTCTCTATTGTGGTTTCTTTGCGAAAGCGAAACCAAAAAAATGTGATCCTTATCGGCTCATTATTTCCTAAGAAAATGAAGCAATAATGAAATTACAAGCCTGTCCTGAGGGCGCTGTCATGAGAGCGTAATTGTCATTTGTTTTGAAGCTGTCTGTTGTGGTTTTGTATTTGCTGTCACATGCATGTCTTTTTTGTTTGCTGAATTAGGGATTTGCTGCTTTCATCTGCTCACAACACATAAAGACTGTGCCTTGATCGAGATCAAACATAACCATGAAACTTCACCTGACATTAGTTTCGACCAGATGATCACTAGAATGACACATTTGATAAAATTACGACACTCACTCGCATAATCGATCACACACACACACACACACACACACACACACACACACACACACACTCATATAATCGATCACTCACACACACACACACACACACACACACACACCCACACAATCAATCACTCTCACACACACACGCACGCACACACACACACACACACACACACACACACACACACACACACACACACACACACACACACACACACACACACACACAATCAATCACTCTCACACACACACTCATATAATCGATTACTCACACAAACACACACACACACACACACACACACACACAATCAATCAATCACTCTCACACACACAAACACACACACACACACACACACACACACTCATATAATCGATCACTCACACACACACACACACACACACACACACACACTCAATCACTCTCACACACACACACACTCATAAAATCGATCACTCACACACACACAAACACACACACACTCACTCACATAATCGATCGATCGATCCCTCACATACAAACACATACACACACACACACACACACACACTCACTCACTCACTCACTCACTCACATAATTGATCACTCACACACACTCACTCACTCACACACTCTCACTCACTTACACACTCTCACTCACTCACACACTCCCACACACTCACTCACTCACTCTCACATAATCGATCACTGACACACACTCTCACTCACTCACACACTCTCACTCACTTACACACTCTCACTCACTCACTCACTCACACACACACACACACACACACACACACACACACACACACACACACACACACACAATCAATCACTCTCACACACACACTCATATAATCGATTACTCACACAAACACACACACACACACACACACACACACACACACACAATCAATCAATCACTCTCACACACACAAACACACACACACACACACACACACACACACACACACACACTCATATAATCGATCACTCACACACACACACACACACACACACTCAATCACTCTCACACACACACACTCATAAAATCGATCACTCACACACACACAAACACACACACACTCACTCACTCACATAATCGATCGATCGATCACTCACATACAAACACACACACACACACACACACACACACACTCACTCACTCACTCACTCACTCTCACTCACTTACACACTCTCACTCACTCACACACTCTCACTCACTTACACACTCTCACTCACTCACACACTCCCACACACTCACTCACTCACTCTCACATAATTGATCACTCACACACACTCACTCACTCACACACTCTCACTCACTTACACACTCTCACTCACTCACACACTCTCACTCACTTACACACTCTCACTCACTCACACACTCCCACACACTCACTCACTCACTCTCACATAATCGATCACTGACACACACTCTCACTCACTCACACACTCTCACTCACTCACACACTCTCACTCACTCCCACACTCACTCTCACATAATCGATCACTCACACACACACACACACACACACACACACTCACTCACTCAATCGATCACACACACACACACACACACACACACACACACACACACACACACACACACACACACACACACACACACACACACACACACACACACACACACACACTCGATTTGCAATTTGTATAATTTGTAACATTTAATAGATAGTTTTTATGCCACTTATAGTTAGATTTCACATTAAATACTAAAATAAGTTTCCTCATAAGCCTGCCAGTGCAGTAAATTACATCTCATCATGACTAATATTGGAAACACTATAAAGTGGTGTGCTTGAATTTCTTCCAAAATATGAGAAACATCCATGACGGAACAAGCCGAAATAGACCAAAGGATGTTCCCTAGAAACAACCCGGACATAATTTGCCATACTTTAGAGCACAAAACCATCCAAATGTAGAGTAAATGCGAGTGATGCTGTGTGTGTGGGGCTGTGATCTGAATGGATGAGCATCAGCGTGCCGTAGTGTCTCTCAGTATATGACTGATTGTTGCGTGGGACGGTTTCCACTGGTTCAGATGCCAGCGCTCACACACAGCGAACCCCTGCGGTCTGATGTCTCACGGGGTCTGTGTCTGATCTCCTCCCTCTCTCCTCCTCTGGTTTCTACCTCCCGTTCACACAGGGGACGCCATATCAAGGGTAAAACTGGAGGGATTTCACTGCTTTCCTCCTATTTCATCTGCAGCCTGCAGTAAAGCAGAATTTCCATATGCTTGGCATACACAAAATAATGTGCATGTTATATATCTTATACATTTATTAGAATATGAGCATTGATTTTATCATCAGCTACAGTAAAGTTGATGAAAACAATGCAATTCTCAGAAATTCGCTGGTCAAAAACCTTGTCACTGCATTTTGGTAAAATATTATTTATATATATATATATATATAAATATATATATGACACATGCAAGTGTCTGACCATATAGTCTGCATAATGCATACAGTACACTACATACTGCATATTATTTTTTAATAAATGAAGTATGCATGCTAAATGTGTAAAGTAGTAGTATGTTATTGTTTATAGAATAACTGCTTATTGAATAGTTCAGTGACTGCAGTTATTGTCCCAGAAATAAACATGCTAATTTTACATGATTTACATGAATTGTCTTATTGTCTTAAGATTTGTTAGTGAAGAAAGCGATGTTAAAAATTGCATCTGGGTTTATTTGGAAACATCACTGGAAATCAGGGATGCATATATCGGCCACCATATCGGTATCGGTATTTATTTTTAAAGTTAACGTTATTGGCCCGATAAGAACATTTGGCAGATATATTAAAGGCGATTAAATAATGTAATATTTCCTTCAGCTGAGGCACTTCAGATGTGCACTGTTCACCATGATGGGTTTGAATTGCTCGAAATATGATTTAAATCATTTTAAAAAAGGAAAAAATAGTTCAGTGCAACATGTTCAGTGCAAGTCTGTCATATCGGCTACATAATATTATAATAAAAACATTATTATTGTGTGTTTGGGACATGGATTTTAATGGTGAGACTTGTTTTTGTAATCAGGCTCACAAAAATGATATATATAAAAATGTATATTTAGATTTATTAAGTCTTAAGGGTCCATTTCTTTAAATTATTATTATTATTTTTTTCAGTTTGTAGGTTAAAAGAGCACAAACGACAGAAAACTGTATCCCAGCATGCATCTGTTAATTATTTGTGACCCTGGACCACAAAACCAGTCATAAAGGTCTTTTTTTTTATTATATTTAGATTTACACATCATCTGAAAGCTGAATAAATAAGCTTCCCATTGATGTATGGACAATATTTGGCCGAGATACGACTATTTGAAAATCTGGAATCTGAGGGTGCAAAAAAATCGAAATATTGAGAAAATCTCCTTTATAGTTGTCCAAATGAAGTCCTCAGCAATGCATATTACTACTAATAATACATTTTTGATATATTTACGGTAGGACATTTACAAGATATCTTCATGGAACATGATCTTAATATCCTGATGATTTTTGGCATAAAAGAAACATTGATCATTTTGACCCATACAACGTATTGTTGGCTATTGCCACAGATATACCCGTGAGACGCAGGACCGGATTTGTGCTCCAGGGTCACATATGACGGTTATCGGCTTTCAAATTTAAAGAATTATCGGTTATCGGCCAAAAATTTTCATATCGGTTTTCAAGGTATTCTAAGCATAAAGAAAAATATGACTAGTATGCATACTGCAGAGTAGTATGTTAGTATACTATTCCAAAATAGCGTCTCCTTTCTCTCTCTCTCTCTTTCTCTCGTTCTCTACCCATGCCAGTTCTATTCCCGTCTCTCTCTACAGTGCCAATCCAAACAAACCAGATGCCAACACCACAGTGACAACAACAGCATCTGAGCTGGTCACAAGGCAGCGGTCAAAAACGCTGACAAATCTACACAACCCTGCAACTCACACAAGCATGTCGGCAAACACACACACACTCTCCCGGGACACTGTTGGGAGTGGAAGATCAACAGATAGAGACAGAAATAGAGCGAGAGAAAGTTCCATTCCTTAAAATCAAAAAGCCAGTCAATCGTGATGACCTCCTGTCTCCCGCCCTCTCAGAATCTCTCTTCTGGCCCGCCGGGTCTAAAAGCGCAGTCTAAAGCTTCCTTCCCCAAGAATCACAAATGCACAGTAAAATGTCAATCCATAAAAACAGGTGCCATTTCATTTTCAAAATGGTGATTATTCTGAACATTACACATGCATACATATATATGTATATATATTATAAAATTTATAACATTATATATTTAAATGGGGCCTTTTATGCTTTTTCAACTTTATAGTTAGTGTGTAATGTTGCTGTTTGAGCGTAAATAAACATCTGCAAGGTTAAAAAGCTCAAAGTCACCCAAAGGAAGATATTTGATTTAACAGAATCCACTTTCCAAGAACTACAACCAATGGCTCGTTTGGACTACAACACGTTTATAAAGTCATAATGTTACTCATTTCAATAATCTCCGCCCACAAAGGTGCAGGTTTTCTCCATCCTGTTCACAAAACTCATTAGTTTGACCTTCCTAAGGCGGATGAACTGGTTCAAACTGGTTTCAAACCAGGGGCGTTTCTAGGATTTTCATTTTAGGGGGCTCAGCCCCCAGTGAGGATATTAAAAAAAAAATTGGTAAGACTTTAGTTTAGGGTCCAATTCTCACTATTAACAAGTAGCTTATTAGTATGCATATTAGGATATTGGCTGTTTATTAATACTTATACCTATAAAGCAAATATTAATGCCTCATTCTGCATGACCATATTGTACATCCCTTAAAGGATTAGTTCACTTTGAAATAAACTTTTGCTGATCATTTACTCAGCCCCATGTCATCCAAGATGTCCATGTCTTTCTTTCTGCAGTCAAAAAGAAATGAAGGTTTTTGATTAAAATATTCCAGGATATTTCTCCATATAATGGACTTCAATGGGCTCCAAACGGTTCAAGGTCCAAATGACAGTTTCAGTGCAGCTTCAAAGGGCTTTAAACCAAACCAGACGATGAATAAGGGTCTTATCTAGTCAAACCATCAGTTTCTGTGAGAAACCGAGCAGTATTTATGCTATTATTTTACCTCTTATCAGATGAACGTGATCATCTCTGAGCTCCGCCATAACTTCCGCTAAGTGAGGTCAAATACAAGCGTGGTCATAGATGTATATGTAGATGCCTCATTAGCGCCTGCACGGATCAGTAGAATGAGGCATCTATGATCGATATATCTATGACCACGTTCATATTTGACCTCACTTAGCGGAAGTGAAATATCCTGGAATGTTTTCATCAAAAACCTTCATTTCTTTTCCACTGAAGAAAGAAAGACATGGACATCTTGGATGACATGAGGGTGAGTAAATGATCAGCAAAAGTTTATTTAAAAGTGAACTAATCCTTTAATCATACAATGTAGGCAGGTTTATAATCAATGAGATCTCAAATGTGAGGTTAGGGGGGTTTGGGGGGCACGGCCCCTTGAGAAAATTGATTTCTGTGATCTACATATGTGCATTTTAAAATGTTCTGAACGCCAAAAAATTAGATACCAATAGCTTGAAAACCATGTCAGTGGGCAGATATGACTGATAAAGTTTTTTTCATTTTTGTCTGTGAAGAAAGTAAACATGTTTAACTGATATTTATATGTTTTATGAATCATTTTTGTAGACATGTTAATTTACTGAAGGCTAACAGGAAAGCTAGGTAGCTTAACTAAATTGCTAAGAGCTTTTTTATTAACTGAAAGCTACACATGGAATTATTAAATTTACAATATGCACACATTTATTACTAATAATACTTTGTTAATATTTCTTGTTTGTTAATTAAATTATAAATGACATTGCATAGGCCTATTTCAAATCAAAATGAAAAAAAATTAGACAAAAGTGTATTCATTTGCCTGAATATTTTTGTCATTTGTTTAATTTTTCTGACTTAAAGAAGCAGCCGTCAGATATGAAATGTTTAGTTTAGCTACACATCTCGCACTTGTCGTCAAGTTGTGTTGCTAAAATTCGTGCTCAGCCTCAGCAGCTTCTGTGAACATAAAGCCCGCCTAAAGTTACTCTGATTTGATTGGTTTTCTCAAATATTTTGAGATTGACGAGCGGTGACAGACCAATGAGGCTCAGATCAACACACACACCTCTGCTTCTATTCGCCGCCACAGCAGATTGAAGAACACGCCGATTAACGCAGATTAAAAGACGGGACGAAGCCAAAGCCTCCCGCCAGTTTCATATGTTAGAAAGGTTAATCACACATTGTTTTAGGGGGGCTGGACAGAAGTTTAGGGGAGGCTGAAGCCCCCCTAAAAAAGGGCCTAGTGACACCCATGTTTCAAACACTGTTCCTGAACATTATAACCCCAGCGTTTATCTGTGCGCGCCACATTTTACAAAGAACCGCTTCCGATCCAGAGAGAGTTCAATGCAGCTCCGCACAAACGCAGCCATTCACACTTATCGGGACAATATGTTGTTTATGGATCACAACTTATTATTTCTGTTTTCTATGAACAGTTCCAATGATAAGGTTTATGTTGTTGCTGTGATGTAAACAAACACGCTCCTGCTCGCCAACATTAGTGTCTCATCTAGTGTTCAATGTCGCGTCTGTACGACTGTTCACCGGCCCAGAGGAACATTAACCATGGGTTTGTGATCCATTACTGTTTGTACTGAAGTCTGCTCTGCACGATCCTCTTGTTTGCTAACGTTCTCAAATCTGAATCAGGCTTGAATTGATTTGAAATTGACGCCATCCTTAATATTAACATCTGATGGGAGCTGGCGGTTATGGTACGGGGCGGGACACTGGGCCAGCTGGCCAATCACAGCACATTTCATATTTCTGAAGGCGGGGCTTCATCGAAACAGTAACAAAACGGCGCGTTCGGGCCAGACTGGGGAGAGAGGAGCTGTAATAATGTAAAATATGTGGAAAATAATGTTTTTTGAACATTCAAGCATATTCTAGTACACCCCAAAAACCAAATCAAGACTTTGTAAAAGGGTATTAATAATATTTATAAATATCAAATATATTGAATATATACACTATGTTGACAAAAGTATTGGGACGCCCCTCCAAATCATTGAGTTCAGGTGTTCAATCACTTCATGGCCATAGGTGTATAACTCAAGCACTAGGCGTGCAGACGCTTATACACACATTAGTGAAAGAATGGGCCGCTCTCAGGAGCTCAGAGAACTCAAGCGTGGTACTGTGATCGGTGGACACCTGTGCAATACCAAGTCCATTCGGGAAATGTCCTCATTACTAAATATTCCACGCTCAACTGTTAGTGGTGTTATAACAAATTGGAAGTGACTGGGAACAACAGCAACTCAGCCACGAAGTGAAATCACAGAGCGGGGTCAGCGCATGCTGAGGGTCACAGAAGTCGCCAACTTTTTGCAGAGTCAAGAGCTCCAGACCTCCAAACTCCTGTGGCCTTCAGATGAGCTCAAGAACAGTGTGTAGAGCTTCATGGAATGGGTTTCCATGGCCGAGCAGCTCATCCAAGCCTTACATCACCAAGTGAAATGCAAAGCGTGGGATGCAGTGGGGTAAAGTACGCCACCACTGGACTCTAGAGCAGTGGAGACGTGTTCTCTGAGTGACCAATCACGCTTCTCTGTCTGGTAAACTAACGGACGAGTCTGGGTTTGGCGGTTGCCAGGAGAACGGGACTTGCCTGAATGCACTGTGCCAAGTGTAAAGTTTGGTGGGGGGGGGATTATGGGGTGGGGTTGTTTTTCAGGGGTTGGTCCCTGAGTTCCAGTGACAGGAACTCTTAATGCTTCACCAAGACATTTTGGACAATTTCATGCTCCCAACTTTGTGGGAACAGTTTGGGGATGAGCTCCTGTCCCAACATGACTGAGAGCCAGGCCTTCTCGTCCAACATCAGTGCCTGACCTCACAAATGTGCTTCTAGAAGAATGGTCAAAAATTCCTGTAAACACACTCCTAAACCTTGAGGAAAGCCTTCCCAGAAGAGCTGAAGCTGTTAGAGCTGCAAAGGGTGGGCCGACTCCATATTTAACCCTATGGATTAACAATGGGATGGCATTAAAGTTCATGTGCATGTAAAGACAGATGTCACAACACTTTGGCAATAAAGTGTATATATATATATATATATATATATATATATATATATATATATATATATATATATATATATATATATATATATATATATATATATATATATATATATATATATATATATATTGCTTCAGGTGTGTACAGCCAAAAAAGTCAGTGCAGACAAACATTGCTAACAGCACTATGAATTAGATCCAGACTGGAGAAAGTCTAGCAAATATTTGATTTTATAAACTGCATAACTCCATTATGACAGGCCAAAAAATCTGCATGAAAATAAGACAAGGAAAAATTATTCTAAAAATACAAAAGAGTATACTGAATTTATGCTGACTTTTAGAAAAATGTCTATAACAATGCAGTGTTAAATGTATTATTTGAGCATGTTAATAAGGCACACATTTTGTAGGATGACCCTCAAGCTGTGCAAAGGTCACACGCTCTCTGAGGGGTTTAAGCGAGGGATACAGAAGACAGAGAAAGAGAAGGACGAGGAGAGAAGAAGACAGAGAGGGACGAGGCAATAAGAGCTGAAGCGAGAAAAGAGGAGCGACCAATGGAGGAGAGAGGAGAGGATGGACGGCTGAGGACTATAAATAGAAGTTCTCAGCAAAGACAATCCCTCTGGCGGAGTGTGGGCGTCTCTAGAGAGCCAGTGGGCTGCAGTGTGTGTGTGTGTGTGTGTGTGAACTGTAAACATGTGAACTGTGATCTTACAGTTGTGTAGCAGCTCAGCACAAGATGTCCACCCTCACACACCTGTACTAACATGTCAACCACCAAACACTAATAATGGACCAGGGACAGTTCAAGGCTGTCATACTACTATTAAAGCAAGGGTAAGGAATTGACACGCTTTTTGGACATCGCTAAACTGTACTTGTGAATATAGTAATCCATGATAAACCAGGCACAGCGCCAGGATTCCAGTTTTGGATGGGCCAGACCAGTTGTGGGTGGGTCTTAATTAAAAACGTTATCAAATTACTGTTTAATCTAATTAAAATGACTGACTAATATACTGTTATATGGTCTGTTCTAGGGATGAAACGGTATGGAAATTTCACATCACGATTATAGTGACCCAAATTATCACGGTTATCAATATTATCACGGTTTTGCTCAAATGAGATGAAAGTGTTCAAAAAGAACAAGTTTTATATTTGAAAATCAACAAACAACAAATAAATCAAGCATCTCAGAGCACTTTTTTAAGCTATTCTATTCTGTGGGATCTCCTTCCTTATAATGGCCATCGACAATAGCAACGCATAAATAATAATAATTTGGTGTAAATATAATCTCTAATATTGTCTCTGATGAAAATATTGCTTGATAATATATTTACAGTGACTATCAGCTATGACACATTTAAATCTATCATATTTTGTGTAACAGCCCAAACAGTATCCTAGTGAAGAAATGCATATCCGTATTTTCAAATGATTTGACAGTTTGTTTTATTAAATATCAAAAATCCAAAAGGTGTGCATCATACCTGACACCTAGATGAACACTTTACAGCTGGTCCTTTCAAATACTATTGAAGTTTTACTATTTGAATACTAAAAAAGCATATGTAACTTTAGAGACGGTCCCTAAATACGCGAATCTCGAACGTCAAGCCAACTTTATGGAGTAGCATCCATAGATATACATAATAAAGGCTAGATGTCTCGTCCGCGCTGCTGGCCAATGGAGGTCGACGTCCGCACCTGGCGGCCATCTTGTCACAGTCAGCTCGCTCACTCGTAACATTGTGTTTTCATGGTGCTCGCACTTTTTAAATAACCATAACTTGCTCAATTTTTTACCGATTTTCAAACTGTGGTTTGTAATAAACGTCAGAGATGTAGTTATGACACTGCATACTCATGAATAATTATTCATAATTTGTTCAAGCATCCATAATTATAGCCACGTTAATAACATTTGTAAGAAACCAAACCATTTGTAAATCCGTCAAGATTTCAGTGAGTTAAGAGTATTTTTCACTCGCCTTACATCAGGAGCCACAGAGCCCTGCCTGTGACAAGATGGCCGCCGGTGATGACGTTAGAGACTCTGCCTAGCCTTTATTATGGATATCTATAGTAGCATTTTCAGGAACGCAGTCCTAGGACCGCATTTCTAGGACCCTAGGTTTTTATTGGCAAATTAGAGGACCAGCAAAGATGGATGACGATCAGAGATGTGAGTATCACATGTGAATCCGTTTTTATTTTAACATTAAAAACAATCATGATGCATTTCATTGGAAAGTTAACGTAGCCAAAGTGATCGTGATTTGCTAAATAGTCTTGAATGCATAGCTATCATAAGTATATTACAGTCCCTCCAGAAAAACACGATTATGCGATCGCGTGATTTAACGCATAATCAGCGGTGGCCACATTTTTTCAAATACGCCGCACTTTCGCCGCATAAATTGCCTATTTCCGCGTGCAAAATATGCGGGGCTAGCATGATTTCATAATCCCCGCATTTTCGTTGCAAAAAAAGTCATATATATATTAGCAGAAAGTTGAAAAATGTTCGTTTACGTCACACAAGAGCCGCCATTTCCGCCTGTTGCCATGGGAACGTTTTGAAGTGACGTAATTACCCGACGCGAACGTCATCGAAAAGCTGCAAACCCCCGTGGAGAAACCATAGATATCGGTGAAACCATGATGAAGCACAAACTCCCATTGGCCAACAAAAATAACAGCAAAAGAGCAAAGCAGTTTCCCGGTGTGCTGACCGATTTCAAAACACAGCATCATGAAGCTTTGAAGCGTTATGAATCAGTGAGTCGATTCAGCGGTTTGAAGCGTTATGAATCAGTGAGTCGATTCAGTGGTTTGAAGCGTTATGAATCAGTGAGTCGATTCAGTGGTTTGAAGCGTTATGAATCAGTGAGTCGATTCAGCGGTTTGAAGCGTTATGAATCAGTGAGTCGATTCAGCGGTTTGGATCGCCAAAGTC
Source organism: Romanogobio albipinnatus (assembly GCA_023566225.1). Taxonomy (NCBI): domain Eukaryota; kingdom Metazoa; phylum Chordata; class Actinopteri; order Cypriniformes; family Gobionidae; genus Romanogobio; species Romanogobio albipinnatus. Next base: position 3,576,916 of record CM042250.1, on the reverse strand, counting down.
ACGTATTTCAGCAGTTTGACACGCGATCCGAATCATCAATCGACTCACTGATTCATAGCATCATGATGCTGTGTTTTGAAATCGGTCATCACTATATAAGTCGTTATTTAGAGATGAACGGAGGTCTGACGGGTGTCCAACGACATGAGGGGACGTCATTAATGACAGAATTTAAATTTTTGGATGAACTAACCCTTTAAGAGATTGCACTTTGTGCATTGGAATCACTCAAATGTCTGTTTTGTAAAGCTACCTCTGTAAAACAGGAAGTTATTTATTCATTTTTCAGAAGTTGTAGCATATTCCTTTTGTAAAGCTACAGAACTTGTTTGACTCAATGTTTTGTAAATTTGAGCCGTGTGTTTATTAAGGTCTTCAATAAAACAAGATGAGAACTTAAATATTCCCAGCACTTTCTGTGATGTAGTGCTTTTTTTCTCTTTTTCATCAAACCGCAGTTTTTGCAAGTTCCCGCAATTTCATTGCAGAAAATTGCATAAATGTCCCGCATTTTCCATCGCATTTTTCATCGCATTTTTTAAGAAAACATGCCGCAGAATCAAGGATTTTTGCTGCAACAATCACAAAAAAAAGCCGCATTTTTCTGGAAGGACTGATATTAGATAGTGCTGTAAATGAATTGTTAGCACATTCGTTTAAAGCAGCACTAGGTAACTTTTCAACCTTCATAATATATTTTCAAGACTCTTGTGATGATACATCGACTTACAATAGGTTGAATGGCACGTCTGCCATAGCCTGACGGGGTCTGTATCGTTTTTAATTGTACTTTTAAACTTCGGGTTTCGGGTAGTAACCCGAGAAAAAAAAGAACTACAAAATTCGACTGCTTTACGGCATATTCGTCACTTCCACCATCACCCCCACTTCCTTAAATTCGGACGTGCGAGCCCAACTATCAAAATCAGATGAGACAGAGTTAGAGTCCTCAACAACAGATTCCTGCAAAAAACGAGAAGTGTTATTGTTTGAGTGTAAACTTTCTACAGCATAATGTTGGTGTACTGTATTATTAGACCGCATCACCACCTCGGGTGTGCATTATTATTCTAATAATTGAACGGCCCTTCGTCAATTATTCCTTACATATTTTAATATTAAATTCTAATACAGACCTGACATAAACAGACCCAGATTTTGGGTTTTATAAATATCCACACCAAAATTCGACTCCATCCTGAAGTCGTTCCCCATGTGGGACTACATTAGATCAGAAATGCCTCATCAGAATATGAATGAGGAATCACTCATATATGTGCGTACAGTATGTTTTCCCGGGATACTCGAGTCCCTCCGGCTCCAGGGCCCATCTGTTATGACCGGTCTGTTTCTCATCTGAACTCTGATTCAACTCACTCCATCCTGATATACAAAAAATGCCTCCATTTTACTCATTTAAATAGATGGCACCCAATGAAACCGTGTCATGAACTGTTGCATTAACTCGTTTGAATTAACTGAACACATTTTCAGTGTGCGCACAAGTGTTTGGCTGCGTGCAAGGCTAAAATAAAGCAGAATGACAACAGTCAATAAAACAATTATCACATCTCAACATTGTCTCCGTTCAGTCGGGCTACCAGCGGTCAGCTTCTCTGCTGTTGCTATAGAAACAGCCGTCTTTGTTCAACAGCCGTAATAATGTTGATTTGTCCTTTCAGGAAGCACTCGCTCTGATTTCACTGTGTTTCAGCTTCTTGTCATTTCACTCGCTCTCTGATTCGACAGGTGGGTCATACAGATTCTGTCATCACTCATTCGCCCTCATGTTGTTCCTGTCAGAAACACAACTTTCTTTTGTTAAAGGTGACGAGCTGAAGAATACCTCACTCCAATGTTTGGAAGTGAGACATTATTGTAAGATAATAGCAGCTTGGACACAAGAAAGAAAATCATTCAGGTTTGAAAACACTTCAAGGTGAGCAAATAATGACAGAATTTACTTTCATAAACGGTTAAAGTATTGTTTTCTACCAGCAGGGGGAGATGTGTTAAGATTCATAGTCAGGAGGAAAGACCAGTATTTGACACATATTCAATAAAGTATCAGGGTTATAATAGTTCACTAAAACCATTAAAAAAAATTCATTACTTGAAATTAAATAAATGTTAACTGAAATTAAAATAAATAAATAAACAAACTTATTTGACGCTTTAGCTTAACCTGATATGGCCTACTGACTAAAACAGAAATACAAAAGTTATAAACTATATAGATGTTTTTAAAAAACAAACAAAAAAAGTGAAGTGAGCTCTCTTTCGTGTATTTTTAATGTCAAAAACAAAATTATGTCAAAATGTCAGTTCAAGTGACAGTCGGTTATGTAATGCTTAAATGCTTAATGTATTACAATTGAACTAAACTCATTAGATTTTAGGAGACTAAATTTAGACTAAGACTAGACTAAAACTAAAAACAATTCAGGTGACTAAAATATGACTAAAACTAAATCAAAATTTGCTGTCAAAATTAACACTGTAGCCAACCTAGCGATCCAAAATCTTTATCTGCAATTTAATGATATACAGTGAGGAAAATAAGTATTTGAACACCCTGCTATTTTGCAAGTTCTCCCACTTGGAAATCATGGAGGGTCTAAAATTGTCATCGTTAGGTGCATGTCCACTGTGAGAGACATAATCTAAAAAAAAAATCCAGAAATCACAATGTATGATTTTTTATCTATTTATTTGTATGATACAGCTGCAAATAAGTATTTGAACACCTGTCTATCAGCTAGAATTCTGACCCTCAAAGACCTGTTAGTCTGCCTTTAAAATGTCCACCTCCACTCCATTTATTATCCTAAATTAGATGCACCTGTTTGAGGTCGTTAGCTGCATAAAGACACCTGTCCACCCCATACAATCAGTAAGAATCCAACTACTAATATGGCCAAGACCAAAGAGCTGTCCAAAGACACTATAGACAAAATTGTACACCTCCACAAGGCTGGAAAGGGCTACGGGGAAATTGCCAAGCAGCTTGGTGAAAAAAGGTCCACTGTTGGAGCAATCATTAGAAAATGGAAGAAGCTAAACATGACTGTCAATCTCCCTCGGACTGGGGCTCCATGCAAGATCTCACCTCGTGGGGTCTCAATGATCCTAAGAAAGGTGAGAAATCAGCCCAGAACTACACGGGAGGAGCTGGTCAATGACCTGAAAAGAGCTGGGACCACCGTTTCCAAGGTTACTGTTGGTAATACTGTTCCAAGGTTACTTGGTTACTGTTGTGGTTACTGTTGGTTGGTGGTTACTGTACTGTGGTTACTTGGTTACTGTCCATGGTTACTGTTCCAAGGTTACTGTCTATTTCTCTAACCCGTATTCACTATGTGCTTCCAAATCTCTACTATTACCACACACACCCGTAAATCACGCTCAGTACATTCTAGACGCCGTAATCCTAACAATCTGCGTAGTGTACCTATTTCCTCTGCTACATTAATGTCCATTCCAATTGGTCTCTGGAATTGCCAGTCTGCTGTAAACAAAGCAGACTTTATTTCATCTCTGGCCACTCATTCACATCTCAGTCTCATGGCTCTAACTGAAACCTGGATCAAACCGGAAGACACTGCCACTCCTGCGGCTCTCTCAAATAATTACACTTTTTCACACACCTCTCGCCCGATTGGGAGGGGCGGAGGTACTGGTCTGCTCATCTCAAAGGATTGGAAATTTGACCCCATTCCTTCTCTATCTAGCAACTGCTCATTTGAATCACACTCAATCACTATCACTCACCCTGCTAAAATCCATGTTGTAGTTATTTACCGCCCTCCAGGTCAACTGGGTAACTTCTTGGAGGAATTGGATATTTTGCTCTCTCACTTCCCCGAGGATGGTACTCCTCTGGTACTGCTCGGTGACTTCAACATCCACCTTGATAAGTCCCAGGTTGCTGACTTCCCCACTCTTCTGGCCTCATTTGACCTTAAGCGAGTATCTACTACAGCTACTCACAAATCAGGTAACCATTTGGACCTTATCCACACACGCTACTGCTCCACAGACGTCACTTTAGTTACTCCATTGCACACCTCAGATCACTTTCTCATCACTCTTAAACTCCTACTGACTCCTGCCACAACACACACTCCTCCTCAGATCACCCTTCGCCGTAATCTACGCTCGCTCTCTCCCTCTCGTCTATCCACTATGGTTTCCTCCTCACTCCCTCCACCTGCTCAGTTCTCAGCTCTGGACACTAACAGTGCTACTGACACTCTTTGCTCCACTCTAACATCTTGCTTAGACAACTTCTGTCCCGTTTCATCCAGGCCAGCCCGCACCACCCCCTCTGCCCCCTGGCTGTCTGATGTTCTTCGCGAACATCGCTCTGGGCTCAGGGCGGCAGAGAGGAAGTGGCGCAAAACTAAAAACACTACTGACCTGACCCTGTATCAGTCTCTCCTCGCTTCTTTCTCTACTAACGTCTCCACTGCTAAAACTACATACTACAACAACAGAATCAACAACTGCCCTGACTCTCGTGCACTTTTCGGAACATTCTCCTTGCTCCTTTGTCCTCACCCCCCCTCCTTCATCAACTCTTACAGCTGATGACTTTGCATCATTTTTCACAAACAAAACATCCTCCATCAGCAGCCAATTCTCCACACCACAAACCGACACGCACATCTCAAAAACTATCACACATACGCTTCCCTCCTTCTCTCTGCTCTCCGAAACAGATGTCTCCAAACTCATCCTTTCCAATCATCCCACTACCTGTCCGCTTGATCCTATCCCCACTCACCTCCTTCAGGCCATTTCTTCTTCTGTTACTCCTGCACTCACTCACATTGTCAACACCTCTCTTCACACCGGGACCTTCCCCACAGCATTTAAGCAGGCTCGGGTAACCCCACTGCTTAAGAAACCCTCTCTTAACCCAGCACTTTTAGAAAACTACAGACCGGTATCCCTTCTGCCTTTCATTGCAAAGACACTTGAGCGAGTTGTGTTTAACCAGCTCTCTACGTTTCTTGAACAGAACAACCTCCTGGACAACAACCAATCCGGCTTCAAAAGCGGCCACTCAATTGAGACTGCCCTGCTCTCGGTTACGGAGGCACTGAGACAGGCAAGAGCGGCTTCCAAATCCACAGTACTTATCTTACTGGATTTGTCTGCTGCTTTTGACACAGTTAACCACCAGATCCTCCTGTCAACTCTCATGAAGATGGGCATCTCAGGAACTGCTCTCCAGTGGCTCAAGTCTTACCTCTCAGGTAGGTCCTTCAGGGTGTCATGGAGAGGTGAAGTGTCTAAGTCACATCATCTAGCCACTGGAGTTCCACAGGGCTCAGTGCTTGGACCACTTCTCTTCTCCATCTACATGTCATCACTGGGATCTGTCATTCAGAAACATGGCTTTTCCTATCACTGCTATGCCGACGACACTCAACTCTCCTTCTCATTTCAACCAGATGATCCCACGGTTGGTGTTCGTATCGCTGCCTGCCTAACAGACATTTCTGCCTGGATGAAGGAACATCACCTGCAACTCAACCTTGCAAAGACAGAACTGCTTGTGGTCTCAGCCAACCCAGCACTTCATCACAATCTCTCCATTCAGCTAGGATCATCAACCACAACTCCGTCCAGGACAGCCAGGAATCTTGGAGTTGTGATTGATGATCAGCTAAAATTCACTGACCACATTACTGCAACAACCCGGTCCTGCAGATTTGCGTTATACAACATTAGGAAGATTAGACCCTTCCTATCAGAGCAGGCCACATAACTCCTGGTCCAAGCTCTTGTTCTCTCCAGACTGGACTACTGTAATGCTCTTCTAGCGGGCCTTCCGGCATGTACTATCAAACCCTTGCAACTGATCCAGAATGCAGCGGCAAGGGTGGTCTTTAACGAGCCGAAGAGAGCACACGTCACGCCTCTCTTCATCAGTCTCCACTGGCTCCCAATAACCGCTCGCATCAAATTCAAGACACTGGTGCTCGCCTTCAAAGCAACCACTGGCTCTGCACCAAGATACCTAAACTCGCTTGTGCAGACTTACACACCCTCCAGGAGCTTACCCTCTGCCAGTGAACGACGCCTTGTGGTGCCATCCCAAAGAGGCATGAAATCACTCTCACGGACCTTTTCCTGGACCGCACCCACCCTGTGGAATGACCTGCCGATCTCAATTCGAGCAGCCGAGTCTGTAGCCATTTTCAAAAAACAGCTAAAGACACATCTCTTCCAGCAGCACCTGATCAATCAAGAATAGCACTTAACATTCTATTCATTTTCTGTCTGTCTGTCTAAAAAAAAAAAACCTTCTGTCCTGTGTGTTCTGTGCTAGATTAACTGAGACTTGTTACAGCACTTACGTACTGTTACATACTGCTGCCCTTGACTGTTCTAGCTGCTTCTATTGCTCTCATTTGTAAGTCGCTTTGGATAAAAGCGTCTGCTAAATGACTAAATGTAAATGTAATACACTAAGACGTCATGGTTTGAAAATCATGCATGGCACGGAAGATTCCCCTGCTTAAACCAGCACATGTCAAGGCCCGTCTTAAGTTTGCCAATGACCATTTGGATGATCCAGAGGAGTCATGGGAGAAAGTCATGTGGTCAGATGAGACCAAAATAGAACTTTTTGGTCATAATTCCACTAAACGTGTTTGGAGGAAGAAGAATGATGAGTACCATCCCAAGAACACCATCCCTACTGTGAAGCATGGGGGTGGTAGCATCATACTTTGGGGGTGTTTTTCTGCACATGGGACAGGGCGACTGCACTGTATTAAGGAGAGGATGACCGGGGCCATGTATTGCAAGATTTTGGGGAACAACCTGCTTCCCTCAGTTAGAGCATTGAAGATGGGTCGAGGCTGGGTCTTCCAACATGACAATGACCCGAAGCACACAGCCAGGAGAACCAAGGAGTGGCTCTGTAAGAAGCATATCAAGGTTCTGGCGTGGCCTAGCCAGTCTCCAGACCTAAACCCAATAGAGAATCTTTGGAGGAGCTCAAACTCCGTGTTTCTCAGTGACAGGCCAGAAACCTGACTGATCTAGAGAAGATCTGTGTGGAGGAGTGGGCCAAAATCCCTCCTGCAGTGCAAACCTGCTGAAAAACTACAGGAAACGTTTGACCTCTGTAATTGCAAACAAAGGCTACTGTACCAAATATTAACATTGATTTTCTCAGGTGTTCAAATACTTATTCTGGATATTTTTTTTTAGATTATGTCTCTCACAGTCGATCACATGAGAATGCGTATCAATAGTACGAGTGTGCAATGTCGTGGAATGTATACAGCAAAATGAGTTTTGGCGTGCATATGGTACACAGTTTTTTGAGTGCATATGATACGCTCTGGGGTAGGATGGGTGTGGGGGGGGTCGGGGGGTTTGTGTTTATAGTATGCCATAAAGTGCGTATCATATGCATGCGAAAAACTCATTTTGGCATATACATTCCACGACATTGCACACTCTTATTATATATACGCATTTTTGTGTGATCGGCTTCGTATATCTGTGTTAAATAGCACAATACCTGCTTCTCATCTCCATCACCTTATCCTGACCTGCATATTTCCCTTCTCAAAGCTCAGTCTTTGAATGTTTCTGTCGCTCATTTAAAACTTCTACCGTAGCACAGCTGTTTAGTTTAGCTACACATCTTATCTCGCACTTTATGACCGGTAACTTCTTCTGTGAACATTAGGGCTGCACGATTAAACGAAATCGAACCGCAATCGCGATTTGGCTTATGTGTAATAATAATAAATGCCCAGCGTGTCAGTGAAGAGCGGCTCTGAGATCAGTAAACACTGCTCCGTCTGAAAGACTGCGAGTTTGAGCAACACGCGTCAAACATCTTCACAAACTAGTAATGCGAAGCGTTCATAAACCTGTTGTCCAACCAAATACAACGTTTAATAACATGTTTTAACTCACTTCATATCGTCAGTCGAGCTGATGTGGCTTCTTATCACAGAATGTCAATCAGCACTGAATACTTTATTATTATGAAAATACCAGAGAAGGCTTGAAGAACTCAATACACCATATCACAGAAGTATTATCTTCATGTTTAATCAGTCAAAGCGTTCCTATCTTCGTTTTATTCAGATACAGCGTGCTTCAATTTAGGGATTTCCCATAGAGATTTCCTGAAAACAAACGATTACTTCTCTGAGGCGTCTGTGGAGTTTCTGCTCGAGGGCGCCCTCTGGCCTCCAGTATGAATGAAACTTTTGGGTAGAAAATAAGAAAAGCAAAACTTCTCTCTAAATACATTTATATGACAATCCATATGTTTTTCTTAAATGTACAGGAGCTTTAATCCCCACAGTGGATGCATAAGAGGCTCATATTTCATATTAAAGACCTAGACTTTAGGAAATTGATATCACAGATAAAAAGCACAGATTTTTATAATAATGTATATATTTTTTTTACAATAAATCCTTAGACCTTTCTAATGATTTTTAGTCATAGGCTGTCTGCATACTAACAGGTAACCCATCAATTTTAGTTTTCTGTAAAATATAAATATTATTATTATTATTATTATAATTATTATTATTATTATTATTATTATACTGTTATATTTATTCTTAAATGCTCTATTTAATTTTTTTAATAATGAATGTTACACTCTAAAAAAAAAAGGTTCTATATGGCACCAAAAATGGTTCTTGGCTCGTAATCATAGGGGAACCTTTTTTAGTGTTATATAGCACCAATTTTGGTGCTTCAGTGGTTCTTCAGAGGTTCTTCACCGGTTCTTTGACTAAGGTGCTATATAGCACCGCTAACTAAGGTGCTATATAGCACCGCTACCATATACAGAACATGTTAAGATATGGTGCTATATAGCACCAAAAGTGGTTCCTCTATGATTACGACGAAGAACCTTTTTTTTTTTTAGTCTATTGTAATAGTAATATTTCTTATTTTTATTTAACAATAATAATAATCATAAGTATTATTATTAGTCACATTAATATATAAACACAGAATGTTATATACACACTTTCCATTTGTAAAAATGTAATACATAATCGCAATAAATAATCGCATTTTAAATCGCAATCACAATTTTAACCAGAATAATCGCAATTAGATATTTTCCCCAAATCGTGCAGCCCTAGTGAACATAAAGCCTGCAGATCTTTCTGTATGTTCGGTTTATGGTATTTTATTTTGATAATGAACAGGCTGTGATGTCAAACTGGCAGTGCAAGAACTGACTTATTATGCGTGAGTAGCGCCGGCGCGGTCACTTAATAACAAAACAACTTATTCTGTTATTTATGCTCATACAGAAGAGTGCATCATTCAGAACGTTCAAGTGTCTAATTTTGATTTGTGTACATTAAAAATGACTACAAGATGTCACACCTTTGAAAACTAAAGAAACCAACAGGATGAGCTTTCCCATCTCCTTCTCCTTGAACATCTTTCTGGCTCACGCGCATAAAAACGAACCAAAACACAGAGAATACTGGACGCACATGAGAAATATATCCATCAATAGAAACCTCATGCCTACTTTTTTTAGATTATTTGCGTTAAATGCATTATATAAATCACATTTACAAAAGCCAAAATGGCATTCTTTTCATTTTCAGTGGTGAAAAACGTAACCTACTGAATGGACGATCAGGAAGTGGTCGGTCGGAAAAAGCCGTACTTATGTTTTATGCGTTACTCTTTGGTAGATTATACATGTATAATTTCTATTACATTACTACTAGTACTGTTACTACTAATACAACTGATCTCTGGGGCCCCAAAAGTGCGTGGCCCTTAGAATCGTCCTAACTTTGTATTTACTTGAATCACAACCTCTAACCATTAGGCCACGACTGACCCAAGACCGAATTTGAATTTTATTGAATTTTACATACAGCAAATTGTTCCACATGCAGTTTTTTAAAGACATATACTAAGTAGTATCCAGAAAACAGTACACTAGTTCTCCAACGCAAACGTTGCCACATGCAAATGATTTGGCACCTGCAACAACCCACAAATTACAAGCTGCTATATTTATCAATTAATACCTACTCAGTATCAATTAATACACCGACTCATCGTTCAAACGCTCTTTTGAATGTGGCTGTACTCGTTTCATCATCTCATCCACGCACATTCACACGAGCCTTTCATGACGCTCTCAGACACTTTGACATTTAAATTACAAACGATCTCTGTGTTATCCATGAAGACAGCTTAGAACGGAGCCTGTATCTCCTCCAGACATACACTAATTAGTTTATAATTACAGTACACACACACACACACACATATGCTGTACTCCACGATCTGATCTTTAAAGTACACATAGCACAGTGGGCAACACATTTATTTATGGATTCTAATGGATATTGACAAATGGGCGGGATTGGAATTTGTCCATCACAAATTTATTGAATTTTTGATTTTAAAACATTTAGTACTATTGTTGCTTCCGTGTGTTTGGAAATGCATTATTTACCGTCAGTAAAACTTCAATATTAACCTCACCTGGCCGGTGAAAGGCAGGATTTCAATATTTCATATATTGTTTGTATACCTGATTCTACACCTATCAAGTAAATCCCTGAATACTGAATTAATGTCTAATCATTTTAAATAACCAGATAATATCCATTCAGAATATAGACAAACTTTATATTACAGACGTTTTCTAGAATGGAAATATGTGGGTATTTTTTGTTTTGTTTGTAAAAACACATGTAACTTTAAGATCTACATTTATCATTTTCATACATGGGAAATGTGCCATGCTTTAGTGGAGGATTTCTGTCACCTGATGGAAAACAAACAAACCCCTTTTAACAGAATAAACTTAACAGAATAAAGCCTACCTTACAATCAGCCCTTGCTTTAAGAAATGAACAGCTTTTCATGAGGTTTCTTCATGAGCTTTTCTTCTCAACGCGTGTCAAAACGATGTAGCTGAAGTAGGCTATAGCAGTACTTGATGTGTTTGTATGAGCTGATGTGTGGGTGTCGACTCTGGATCGCCTCAGTATTTGAATCTCAATAGAGCGCGCTCTGTGTGGGCGTGGTCGCATTAGCGCATAATGAACTGGCTCGCGAAAGACTGACATCTATCACTTTTCAACCAGATTACATAAACAGAGAATATTGTTTTCAATTTGGTTTACATTGTTTAAAACCTGACATTTCAGCTTTCTTTAGACATATGTCTCATGTTTGTGAGACAAGTATTCACTAAGCTAGAGGTCCTTTTCTGAATGAACGTCTTTGAGAGAGAGGCTGCAGATCGTGCATCATGTTTGTTTTCTTTATTTTGCAAAAAGCAAAACATTTAGTTTTTATTGTGACTGTACACAAAAAAAAATAGAAACTTAACAGATTATAATGATGTATAACACTTGCCTGAATGATAAAAAAACGACAGAGTTATTTGAGCCTCTTCGCTCGAGAGGGTTAAAGGGATGGTTCACCCAAAAAATGAAAATAATGTAATTTATTACTCACCCTCATGCCGTTCCAGACTCGTAAGACTATTAATGTACTAAAACATATTTAAATCAGTTCATGTGAGTACAATGGTTCAATATTAATATTATAAAGCGACAAGAATATTTTTGGTGGGCCAAAAAAACGAAACGACTTCTATAGTGATGGCCGATTTCAAAACACTGCTTCATGAAGCTTCGGAGCGTATCGAATCAGTGTTGAATCACGATTTGGATCGTGTGTCAAACCGCCAAACTGCTGAAATCATGTGACTTTGGCGCTCCGAACCGCTGATTCAACACTGATTCAATACGCTCCGAAGCTTTCATTATATTAAAAGGTTCATATTTTGTTTGTTATAAATATACATGCAGCGAAGATAATCAATATATGTGTTGCCTGAACCACATTTGTTTGGCTATTAATGGTTAATATGTTTTGTTTTGTTTTATGACACGTTTCTCCTAGAGCGCATTGAACGCTATTTTGCTTCAAACGCTCGATTTATACGCGCGTCCAATTCGTATTAGATGCACGAATGGATTCAAAATGTTCAAGCGTAGAGCTAGACGTGAATTTGACGCGTGCCTTCGTGTGCAAGTCAAACGCTGTATCTTTGTGTCGTTCTTCATTTAAAACCGTATTATTTAAAATTATTATCCTTTTATCTATCTCTTCGCCTTTCTCCTTCATAACCTGTTTTTCTTACACCTTATTTCCTTCTAATTTCTCTCCTTTTGTTGCTTTTCTATTGCCCATCAGATCGTTGGACCTGCAGGCAGCACAATCGCTCTGTGAATATTCCAATCCTCAGATAAGGCCAGGGAAGGCTGTCCTGTTGCATTGTGGGTAATACGGTTGACTATTGTTCTCTGAAAGGCTTCCATTGAGGAGTCTGTGTCTAGCAGCAGATAAAATCGTAACACGGCGTGGACACACTGCATGATAACGGCACGATTCACTGCAACACACACACACACACACACACTTAAACTGATCTGTATAAGAGTGTTTTAATGAGCAAAGACAAACATCAACCAGTCAAAAGAGCCCACACACAAGTATCTATGATATTCTGGTCTCTAGATATGGCTCAGGCAGAAATCATAAGTCTGATTGCTTAGAAAATGTATCTTTAATGTAAATAGAACAATAATTAGGGTTATGGGTTGGGTTTGTTCATATCACTAACCCTAAATATATGATCATTGCAATAGTTAGAGGTGTCCGGTACATGTGTAAACTTATACCACAGTAATCATCACAATATGATTACATTTTTACGGAAAGTATATCAAAATACTGTTTATATGTTAAATAACAATGTACACTCTAAAAAATGCTGGGTTAAAAACAACCAAAGTTGAGTTGAAAATGGACTAACTCAGTAATTGGGTTGTTTTAACCCAGTGAATGGGTCATTTTAACCCAGCGGTTGGGTTAAATGTTTGCTTAAAACAACCCAATTGCTGGGTTAGTCCATTTTCAACCCAACTTGGGTTGTTTTTAACCCAGCATTTTTTAGAGTGTACTTAATACCAGAATATTATTCTTAACAAATGAATGAAGTCTGGCATTAGTGCAAAAACAGTCAAATAGCATTGAATGTATAAAACAAAACAAACAAACAAGCAAAACATTTTTTGAATTTAATATCTCAAATACTGACCGGTTTCATAAAAAAGCCACTTTTCAGAACATAATGACATTTCTGATGTTCAAATCGTCTTATTTCTTCTTATTTCAATCAAAATCAATTATAAAAAATTTGAATTATAAAAAGTATTATAATTTTAAAAATTATGAATAAATAATAAAATTGCATTTTTTATGAATACAATAACAAATCCTTAAAATAGTAATTTATTTAATAGTAATAATATAATAAAATATTATTTAAAATAATTTAAAAAAAATCTAAAACAGAAATTCTGGCAAATTTAACATTTCAAATAATAAAAGCTCATTTTGAAACAGTAATTAAAGTAAAGCATAAAAAAAAAAAAATGGAGAAAATTGTTTTCATATCTATTCTTTAATTGGCTTAATTGGCCATCCTTAACCAGCATCAGTAATAAACAGATCAGTAGTTCTCTCCTCACTATTTCAGAGCGTCTTGTCCTACATTCCCCCTCTTTTTACACTTATTTAAAAATGTTTCTAAATGAGCGCTTTTCCACGAGAGAGCCAAAGAGCCGCTGGCCCTCTTCAGAGCGGTCCTGAGAGCGGCCAATCAACAATCAGCGGCCGCCGCGGTAACCCTGTTATTTGCGACCCCGTAATCATTTCCATCAAAACGCAGCGATGTCCATAAAATCTGCAGACAACATCCAAATCACAGACAACCTTTTAGAGAGGATACGCATCGAGTCAAGGACGCTGAGAGAGACAGAGAGAGAGAGAGACATATGGATGCATGTCAGTCCAGATGTAACAGATGCACTATAGGCCCATTTAATACACATATGCATCGACCAGACCAGCACATCCACGAGCCATGCGAGCACACACACACCTTACTCACCATACAAATGGCCTGTTAACGTTTCCCAGGGATATCATTTGCAATTGAAAAGTGCGATTGTGCTCAAAATGTCTGGCAAAACTGAGGGGACAAAATTGTTATCTGTCATACAAGTGCAAACACATTCATCCATATGGCAGCTGCTCAAATGGCTGTCAAAACAGATTCTCTTTTGAATGCCACCCATTTTTACACCATCCACCATGAGAACCAGCTATCACTACTATTAGCTGCTTAAAAATCAATCCAACAGCTCCTAAAAGTTACTCTAAAAGAAGAATCACCCACGGTCAAATTTCCCAAACCATCCTCACCAAACGCTACTAATGTACATTATATTGCCAAACGTTTTGTGACTCCTGTCTTTACATGCACATGAACTTTAATGCCATCCCATTCTTAATCCGTAGGGTTTAATATGGAGTCGGCCCACCCTTTACAGCTCTAACAGCTTCAGCTCTTCTGGGAAGGCTTTCCTCAAGGTTTAGGAGTGTGTTTATGGGAATTCTTCTAGAAACGCATTTGTGAGGTCAGGCACTGATGTTGGACGAGAAGGCCTGGCTCTCAGTCTCCGCTCTAATTCATCCCAAATTATGTTCTATCGGGTTGAGGTCAGGACTCTGTGCAGGCCAGTCCAGTTCCTCCACACCAAACTCGCTCATCCATGTCTTTATGGAGCGACGCTTTGTGCACTGGTCAGTCATGCTGGGACAGGAAGGGGCCGTCCCCAAACTGTTCCCACAAAGTTAGGAGCATGAAATTGTCCAAATTGTCTTGGTGAAGCATTAAGAGTTCCTTTCACTGGAACTAAGGGGCCAACCCCTGAAAAACAACCTCACCCCATAATCCCCCCCTCCACCAAACTTTACCCTTGGCACAATGCAGTCAGGCAAGTCCCGTTCTCCTGGCAACCGCCAAACCCAGACTCGTCCATGGGATTGTCAGACAGAGAAGCGTGATTGGTCACTCAGAGAACACGTCTCCGCTGCTCTAGAGTCCAGTGGCGGCGCGCTTTACCTCACTGCATCCCACGCTTTGCATTGCACTTGGTGATGTAAGGCTTGGATGAGCTGCTCGGCCATGGAAACCCATTCCATGAAGCTCTACACACTGTTCTTGAGCTCATCTGAAGGCCACAGGAGTTTGGAGGTCTGGAGCTCTTGACTCTGCAGAAAGTTGGCGACTTCTGTGACCCTCAGCATGCGCTGACCCCGCTCTGTGATTTCACTTCGTGGCTGAGTCGCTGTTACTCCCAATTGCTTCCACTTTGTTATAACACCACTAACAGTTGAGCGTGGAATATTTAGTAGTGATGAAATTTCACGAATGGACGGTTGTTTATATGTCTGTGTGGTGTTTTAAATATGCTTTCAGACAAACCATGGCGGGGATAATTTGCACACTCTACCCAAATCCTGGTTTGAGTCATTTTTTTGTGTTATTTTTTCAGTTTGGGTAGTTTTTGTATAACTGAGATCCTGGTTCAGACGCAAGGGTTAGGGTTAGGATACATAATATAAATACTTATGATGTTAAAATATGTCATCAGAACTGTACACTGATTGTTTATGGGCAGGTTATGGAGTCAGTCACCACATATTTCGGCTACGAGAGAAACGCAGGGCGGCGGTCTGAAGTCAGAAGACTGGAATTACTTCTAAATGTTTCATTTTTACTTCTAACATTTGTTAAACGACCTTAAATGTTGGCAATATGTATATAAAATATGCTATACAATACGTATAATATGATCGAAATACGGAAAAAATGTCATTTTGGTGATCAAAGATGAGTTTTAAGGGATAAAATGATTGACTACAGGGGGGCTTTAAAGTTATAACTTAAAAAGAAAGAGCAATCATACTTTAGAGTGATGCCTTATTAGCAAACATCTGTGTAAAATGTTATTTTTGCAACTTAAAAAACCTGCAAAGAGCAAAGAAAACAATCTAAAACGAAACATTCACAAAGATTCACACACCTGAGACTACAAAACAAGCAATGACAGATAAATTATGTTTCATTATAAGTCCGTTTTTAGTGTGGCACAGAAGCAAGCCGACCCTTATTTGCCTCAGCGTGAACGACAACGGATGATAAACAAAAGACAAAAGTGCGCGCTGCATGAAAAACAAATCCCAAGACTATTTTTTCCACCTGATAAACAATGTTCTCTTGCGAAAGTAGGCAAGAAAAAGCCTCAAGACTTCCTGCTTTTATGCTGAACTTTCAAACATGCATTAAATTGTTGCAGTGCTTGAATCAACGGTGCATTGACAGACTAACTAGCTGTGAAATAAACTACTGATTGTTTTCCAAATGACTTTATGCTAAAAGAAGCAGAAGATTACGACTGATCAACATGTGGTGCTTCACTTTATCTGAAACTGTGAGAATCAAATATATGACAGAAAATTCAACAGCAATTCAATGCAAGTGTTAAAAACCTCCCCAACAAACGTGTGCCATCCACCCATTTCTATCGCTTTCAAAAGAGCTATTTGGCTCTTTTCACTTCACCTCCAATAACACACACACACACACACACACACACACACACACACACACACACACACACACACACACACACACACACACAGGGACAAAGAGAAACCCTTCATAGGGGTTTAGCGTGTGATGAGATGGGCTGTTGTCTTTTGGAGCGTGGCGAGGAGGATTTGGGGATCTATCGATCTGAATCTCAGCTGTATGGAGGGATCGATGGAGAGGCTTTAGACATGGGGAGAACCTCAACCCCTGAGCCCCGCCTCCTGATTCGGTCAGGCCTCGCGACGCCATGCGGGCGATTGCAAGCGGTCAGGGAACTTTCATCCCATTTATACAGACTGCGCAATCATTTATAATTATGTTCACGGCGGATGCTTCCTTACCAAAGCGCATCTTGAAAAAGAGCACATGTGGTGTAAGTGGCATTTACTAAAACTGGTATCAAGGGATACAAATCAAGTAATAAGGCGAGACCTCAAGCGACAAGAAGAACGTCAAGACAAGAACGGTACGGCAATGTCTGCATTTCAGAGCACACATAAAATAAACGTGGTTGTTTGCAGCACATTCGTTTCAGAGAACACTCGTCTCATAAAGAAATGTTTTGAGTTACCAGAAGGTATAGAGCTTAGTACACTCTAAAAAAATGGTGCTATATGGCACTAAAAGTGGTTCTTGGCTCGTAATCATAGGGGAAACACTTTTGGTGCTATATAGGACCATTTCTTAAAGGGGTGATGAATTGAGAAATCAACTTTCCTTTGAGCCTTTGATATATAAAAGTTCCTCGTGATATAAGAATATCCTGTAAGTTTCAGAGCTGAAAACGTCCTTGTTAGTCAAAGAAAAGCTTTTATAGACACCAGGCCCAGAAAACGAGAGATCTCCGTATATGTCGACCATTGACGTCACAGAATGCAGAAGCACCGCCTCAAGCCCCGCCCACCGACTCGTGGAGCTAAACGGGTCGCGCTACAGAGCAATAAACCGGTTTCAGCTCACGTGTGTAAGACATTGCGCGTTTTTCTATTTACCGCGGAATCGACTGTAAACAAGACACAGGTTGAGATTAAAACACAATGCTGTGCTTCTATATTGGATCCGACAGGAACGCTGCAACACACTTACACCGTGTCCTAACTACACGCGACGCGCGATAAAAGGTATCTTTTCCATGTTAATTTGAGTTTTTGTCCTAACCAGCCGTGACGACGACACGCGATGAATCTATTTTAGAAACGGTTTCTATTTCTGCGAAGTCGTGGCTGGAACAACAACAACATAAAACATAATCTCAGGTAATGTTTATGTGCTTTATTTAATGTTAAAAGCGTGTAATGTGACTTTGAATATCATTTAGTGCTCCCAGCTTTGTCTTACTAAAAGCAACAAAGGATAATTCACCTCAGATCTTGAAATTAAACAAATGGAAACAAGAACGTTCAAACTGTGAACAAACAAGTCTATTGTATGACAACGATTGTCTTAGTGACTCTTAGTAATGTTTAAATGGCGTGATTATGTACTTATCCATTTCCTTGCGAGTGCCATCAGGATTGGTGCTGTGCACTTGCCACGAGAGCCCGCCCACACGCTGTTCTGATTGGCTGTGGTTTTTGATTGATTTGTCACATCTCGTGGTCACGTCGCCTCTGGTGTGGACAGACAAGTTGCTTGTCGCTGGAATCTTATCACGTCGCGTATAGTTAGGACACGGTGTTATGTGAGTAAAACATGTTTTTATATGTGTTAGTATTGCATTGTTACAGATCGTTTGATATCTATTGATTACATACCTTAGCACGCGGTCACAGGCTGGAGAAGGTGTTATTGGTTCATTCGGGATCAGACTCGAACTTGTAGCGCCAGGTCGCAAAGCCCAACGTCCCGGGGCTATGTGTTTTTCAGTGTGTGTGTGTGTACGGGTCACGGTTATATTCCCCCGATCGGGCCGGCCAAGTAATAAAAAAATAACATTCCAATCAGTCGCGGGTGGATGAGATCAATCATTGTGTTTGTTTGATAAAGACATTTTTCGAGTCCTGTGAGCGTCTCCCCAGACGCTTTCAAAACAATCCCCACATGTACTGAGGGGAGCTGAAGCTCATTAAATATGCAAATCTTATCCAATCCTAGCCGTGGGCGTTTACTTCCAAGTCTTAAGTGCGGCACGCCCATCAAAACCGAGCGTTTCTTCAGAGAGCCTCAAAACCAAGGCAGAAAATAGCCTATTACTTATTCATTATGATGTTTCTGAATGTAAAAACCACGCAAACGTCATAAGTTGACCTCAGACAACAGTATAACAACATAAAAAAGCCAGTTCATGACATCTTTAACATGTTCTGTATATGGTAGCGGTGCTATATAGCACCTCAGTCATCCCAAAGAACCGCTGAAGAACCAAGATTTGGTGCTATACAGCACTTAAAGTGGTTCCCCTATGATTACGAGCCCAAGAACCACTTTTAGTGCCATTTATTTATTTAACTCCCGCACACTATCGATACTTGCAGAAGATATCAAAAACATTTTATAACAAAAGTGTCGGTCTCATGACCTTCATCAGGCATATATGAGTTTGAATATAATTTCGCATGACCTTTATAGCCATACTAAAAATCCTTCAAACACCAGCTGATTTAAAGACATTTAAAGAAGTGAAGAGTAAAGATCCTGCAGCATTTGAACAGATACGGATACGCTTATATTGTGTTATCTAATGCATGTTGAAGTGGACGAATACATCTCGGGCCTAGAGAGTTATTTGTGTTTCTCCTCAGACATTTTGGTTCAAATGACCTGTAGATGAAAGTATGCCGTGCAGCTTCTCTCTTTCTTTCCTTTTGACCTTTCTGTTTCTCCTTGACTTTGATATGAACTAGCCGTTTCTTCAGCATGCAGAAGTGCGATGGCTCCCGGGGAGAAGCGTCAGAGTATTCAGTGAAGACACGGTTTGCAGGAGTGCAGAGGAGGCTGAGAGCTAAAGCAGCCTGAGTGTTTCTACCTAGAGGAGAGACACTCCAGTAAATTACACAGACGACTCCAATCAGGACGCGAAAATTACAAAAGCTGAAGGGTCACCAAGGCAACGACTGGAGGAGGCAGCGTGTGCTGGACTCAGAGTATGGGACGAGATGAAGAAACACTGCATGAGCTCTCTCAACAGCTCATAACTGCATTCAACTCTTTTAACAGTGTGCAGTATGGATTTTGCATCCTAGATGATCAAAATACAGAGCAGATAACAATAAATATAAACGGAATAAATAAATATAATATACAGTATATCCTCGTTATTATATATACAATAATAATAATAATAATAATAATAATAATGATATTTATATACTAAACATGAACCAAATATAAATAAAGAGTAAATAAATGCATTTTTGGAATATAATAATTCAAATAAAGTAGATACATTTAAATAAATATAAATACATATAATATAAAATAATAATAATATAATATACATTATATATACATCTCTTGATTTTATTTCTGCACATTTTTAATAATTTTTACAATACAATAAACATATTTTTTAAATAAAGTACATACATTTAAATAAATATATAATAATATAACAATATTTAGTGTATAAAAAATTCAATTTTCAAAGGTGTGACAAATTAAGCAAATAAAATAATATGAAATATACAATAAATAGAAACTAAATATAAATATATAATATAATAATATTTATATACTAAACATGAACTAAATAAATATATATAATATACATTATCTCTTGCTTTTATTTGCACACATTTTAAATAAAATGTATAAATTAAAATATAATATATAAACTAAATATATAATAAGAATATTTAGAATATAATAAGCATCATATTGTAAGTAAAGTACATCCATTTAAATACATATAAATAAATATATAATAATATAGCAATATTTAGTGTATAAATTAATAAAAATAATGCAATTTTCGAAAGTTTGACAAATTAAGCAAATAAAATATACAAATGAAATATATAATAAATATAAACTAAATCTAAATATATAATATAATAATATTTATATACTAATTATGAACTAAATAAATAAATACATATAATATACATTATCTCTTGATTTTATTTCTGCACATTTTTAAATAAAATGTAAAAATAAATACAAATATAAACTACATTTATAGTAATTTTTAGAATATAATAAACCTTTTTTTAAATAGAGTACATACATTTAAATAAATATATAATAATATAACAATATTTAGTGCATAAGGAAAGAAAGAAAGAAAGAAAGAAAGAAAGAAAGAAAGAAAGAAAGAAAGAAAGAAAGAAAGAAAGAAAGAAAGAAAGAAAGAAAGAAAGAAAGAAAGAAAGAAAGAAAGAAAGACACCACTTGCTGAATTAGGGCATGAGACAACTAATCTTTAAAACATTTTGCATATTGCTTCATATGCTAGTTTAATATATATATATATATTATGCTATATTCCTGACTATTATGTCATCTCTTGGCATATTTTCCCAAAGGCACCCGTCCTGCACGTCCATCTCTCTGACCACTAATGGCATGGATCGGTACAGTGGGTGCCAGCCTTGCCCCGCAGACGAGCTGCTCTGCCACTATAAAAACAGTGCTTGAGATAATTGGCTCTTCAAAGTGGAACGACAGAGCTGCTCTCTCTCTCTCTCTCTCTCTCTCTCTCTCTCTCTCTCGTCCCCTCTAAGTGGCCGGGCCCATTAGCCATTGAATACATTAGCAGCCTTAGAGGGCCATCTTTAAGACCTTTAATCAAGCTAAAAGTAGAGATGTATAAGACCAACCTCCATTCTGGACTTCCTTGAGATGTGATTTTGCTTTTGCTCTCGCTGTTGTATTTTCTTCTTATTTTATCATGCTTTTTATTTATTCAGAGTGTCTATTTACACCAAATAGTGAGCCTTGTTGGCGAGTGCTATTCACACTAGCTCTTCCTAACAATGCCTGGTTGGGACAAACAACATTAAGAAAAGGTGTGTGTAGTCCAACGTCTTCAGTGGTGTAGTCATTAAAGGTCCCGTTCTTCGTGATCCCACTGTTCAAACTTTAGTTAGTGTGTAATGTTGCTGTTAGAGCATAAATAATACCTGTAAAATTATAAAGCTCAAAGTTCAATGCCAAGCGAGATATTTTATTTAACAGAAGTTCCCTTTCAAAGCCTACAGCGAACGGCCGGCTTGGACTACATCCTGGTACTTCCTTCATAAATGACGTCAGTAGAACAGACTAACCTCCGCCCACAAGAATACGTGAAAAAGGGGGCGTGGTCTTGTTGCTGTCCCACGTGGAGAAGAGGACGGTCGCGTGGAGAAGAGGAAGTGTTGCGTTTCAGTGTGTTTGTCGTCGAGACGCTGTTATTTTCATCCCGGAGTCAAATCACCTTTGTTTGGCTTTCCCAGGGACGCTGTAGAGATCATTGAGCGCATACATCTCCCGTTAAGAGGCGTGACCTTTCCACGTTCGCTAAGCTGCTGTCGAATCACAACACAGGAACCGCTGGCACAATCAGAACTCGTTACATATTTCTGAAGGAGGGACTTCATAGAACAAGGAACTCATCAGCCGTTTTTAGGAGAGGGAAAACAGCGGTGTACAGATGAGTAAATTGTGTGAAAAATACTGTGTTTTTTTACATGCGAAACATGAACACATGTTATATTGCACACTGTAAACACAATCAAAGCTTCAAAAAAACACGAAGAACGGGACCTTTAAAGCGTATAAAGGTTTTGACGTGATCGATGCGCCTTTTGCAGAACTCACTCTTCTCCCTTTTCTCATCACAAATCACATCAGAAAGGCAGTACTTTTAATAAAAATGAAGAAAATGTTCTAAAAATGGAAATAAAGTGTCTAACGAAATGTTTAATAATAAAAGCATTAATTGTGTAGGGTTAGGGGTCAGTGTAGGGAGGGCTTTTATTGTCCCATTAAGGCGACATCCAAAACTGTTTTTACTTGTATTTTAAAAAATAGGTCTATATGTGTTTGTGAAAATGAACTGCTACCTCCTCTGTCAGCCCTAGCCACTGAAAAGAAATAAGGCCATTTACAAACGCTGGTCAGTCTGACGTGGTGTTGCCTGAGCTCATTACTATTCATGAGCTCGTCCAGTTGAGACCCCGCCCACAGAATTCGTCTCTCTCAGCGGCAGTTTTCGTATACAGCAAGGATGGCTGAACGTCATATACATGGGCGTAGATTACGCGGGGGACGCATTGATAAAATGTAAATTCGTCCCCCGCACTTTTTCATTGGGCAAGTGTGCTCACGACAAGTTGAGGTTTTCATTTAAGTGTATAAATTGAATTTAAAATTCAAAGAGACAGTCTATCTATATCTAAGCTACGTTTCTTAGTTTATTAGCTTATATTTCTACGTGAATTTCAAGTTTCCATGGTAATCAGTTACTCACTGGTCACGGTGACGGCACGCCCATGCTCGCACCCGTGCTGTATCCATCATTTTCATACATGAGGTCGCGATGAGTTCAAAGCGATTTAAGAGAGTTCAAACATTTTTTACAGTCTACAAAAAAAACCCTCTTCACTACGAAAACGTCAAGCACTGTAAGTTGGCATGTGGTATCCGAATTGTGTTGTACAATACAGAGCTGCCAACTTTTCAAAAAAACTTGAGAATTGGTGGGGCCAAAATTGCAACAACAAAAAATAAAATAAATAATAATAATAAATATATACAGTGAGGAAAATAAGTATTTGAACACCCTGAACACATTCTGTCCCCCTCACTTCTGAAATGATGGCTACGCCCCTGGTCATATATATATGGCAATATAAAAGAAAGCTCCTCTACTTGTTGCGCTGGGTAAAGGATGCTAATAGCCAGGCTCTCATTGGCTAGCTGTTAGTCAAGCAGCTTAGCTTGTTGAATATTAATGAGAACTGTCTTCTTGCAGGCTTTCTATACCACGCTAGAATGGCTTGAAACAAGGTAACCAAGGCAGTTTTTCCACAAAAAAATGTTACATGAGTCCATGATAGGACTTCAGACATTACCACAGATGTAATGAAATACGTGTGGCAGAGCACCTTTAATCATTTTAGTAAATATAATCATTTACGGCAATCCTGTTAATGTACAACAGTACTGAGGTGCAAATAGTATCTGTCAACATAAAGTATGAATTGCATGTAATTAATATTTACACATATTGCAAAGAACTGCTACTTTTACATGGTGTAAATAGAATATATCACTATTTTCACTTAGTAAATAGCAACTACAGCTATTTGCACTTAGTGTAATATCATCTATAGCAAAGAAAATATGCTATTTGTATTTACGCCGTATTTATTTGCCAGCAGTTTGATACTCTGGTTAAACATGATGCTAAATGGTGTTTTTAGAATCGCCTTCATAAGCATTCAGAGAGTCGGCAACTTTTTAAAGTTTTTACATTGTATCTCTTAAAGGGACAGTCACCTAAAAAATAAAATCCGGTCATCAGTGACCCAAACCCTTGTGTTGTTCCAACTTTCTTTCTTCAGTGGAACACCAGTTATGAAGATTGCTGAAATTACAAATAATGGGCTTTTTAAGCTTCATGAAGGCACCATAAAATCAAATAATCCATTATACAGTATATTCCAAGTCTTCCTAATACATAAGAGCTATGTGTGAAAAACAGATCCAAATGAGAGACAAAGGGGCCCTTTTTTAATGATCTAAGCTCATGGCAGTGTCCGAATCCACTTTTGCTAGTTTAATGACGGGAAAAATGGTCGGCGCATGGTCCAAAGGGTTGTTCCTCGTCTCTTAATGAGTCATGGGTGTATTTTGGGCGTAACGAGCAATAAACCAATCAGAGTTTCATCTCCCTTTCCCTTTAAAAGCCAGTTGTGCTGCACCATGAGCGGATTCACTATTTACATGAGGAAAGACTGAACGCTTCTCCAGAGAGGAATCCTTTCATTTTAATATTTAAAAATGTGTCTGTGCTGCTGCGCGTCCCTGTGTGTGTAATAAGCAGAGTGTACGCGCGTCTATAGGCTCATATTACTAACACACCCTTTAAATAACACACAAATACTGCACTATTGACTTTAGAGCAGGTGTGTGTTGGTCAATGATCAGTGGTTTTCAGTTCCTCATAATAGCAACGCTCCAACAATGCTCCTGATCACACCTGGTGTTCAGACCAGACGCCCATGGGGGAACAGATGCGCCAGTGCATTTGATATTCAAACAACGTGGAGCTGGACGAGAACATGAGAACTGCGTCAGGCTCAAACTAGCAAAAATTGTGCCGGGTGTATAATAGGGCCCATGAACAAATCATTCTTGATTTGGTTCTCATTCGGTACTCAATGATTTGGTTGCAGCTCACTGGAAAAGTTTTTCAGTAAATAATAATTTAAATTGTGTTCTGTTTTTCACACAAATCTCTCAACATGAAACTTGAAACAAGTTGTAGTCTACTACTTCCATTGCATCAGTGTCCTTTGTGAAGCTTAAATGCTTTAGTATCTAAAGGTGAGAATACATAATCCATAACCGGACAACATATGGCTGAATAAATAATGGCATAATTGCAAGAATGTCTGAATTATTCCTTAAAAGTTTAGAGCCCGTTTTCACAGACCTTATATCTGCAGCTGGTGTAAATAAAGATGCTGTGAACTCTTTGCAAGGCTTTATAGCTGCAGGTTGAGTTTCTGGAGGCATGAAGCACATCCACAGGAGAGATGATGGAAAGTACAGTCTGCGTTACTGACCTCCAGAGGAAAGAGAGTCGGGAAAAAAAAGTGACATAAGGGCATGGAACCAACGAGAGTGAGAACTGCGGGCGTCTAATGTTACTGATGATCTATGGCTGTCTAATGCATTGTGTTGTGTGTGTGACTCTGATTGGAATGGAATACTAGTATACTACTTACTGCAATGCACACTACTCTGGGCTTGACATTAACCACTGTGGCAACTGGTTTTCCAAAGTTACTAGCCACTCGCTGACCACAATTCTGACAGCGATACCATGGGGAAAAACTGCCATATACTGTAGATATCAGGGTATCAGATATCAGTAACCACCATAGACATTGAGGGGGAGTCCCCCAGAATAATTAGAAATGGCCAAATTGGCAGGGTCAAAGAAGGCGGGGCTTACGGTTTGTGCAAAATCAACACTTTAGTTTTAGCAAAGAGTGCGTCGTAAGATATAAGTAGCTAAACATTTAATATTTGACTGATAAAACCGCCCACTCCACTCGAACCCGGGTCTGCTGGCATGAGAGTCGGATGCTCTAACAAGGAGTCTAAAGGCTGCAACCCCTATTGTCAGTCGCTAGAGCATCTCTTGAGATCAGAGGAGTGAGGTTTACTCGCACAGCGACTACTAGCTGACCTCTGTTACACACTCACCCCCTAAACCTCACTCCCATTCGGGTCATGGCACCAATGTAACCCCTCCTGTTCGAACCTGCCCACTCCAAGCGGGACTCGAACCCGGGTCCGCCGGCATGGGAGTCGGTGCTCTAACAAGGAGGCTAAAGGCTGCAACCTCTATCATCAGTCATGAGCATCTCTTGAGATCAGAGGAGTGAGGTTTACTCGCACAGCGACTACTAGCTGGCCTCCGTTACACACTCACCCCCTAAACCTCACTCCCATTCGGGTCATGGCACCAATGTAACCCCTCCTGTTCGAACCGCCCACTCCAAGCGGGACTCGAACCCGGGTCTGCCGGCATAAGAGTCGGATGCTCTAACAAGGAGGCTAAAGGCTGCAACCCCTAGTGTCAGTCGCTAGAGCGTCTCTTGAGATCAGAGGAGTGAGGTTTACTCGCACAGCAACTACTAGCTGGCCTCCGTTACACACACACACACCCCTAAACTTCACTCCCATCTGGGTCACGGCACCAATGTAACCCCTCCTGTTCGAACCTGCCCACTCCAAGCGGGACTCGAACCCGGGTCCGCCGGCATGAGAGTCGGTGCTCTAACAAGGAGACTAAAGGCTGCAACCTCTATCATCAGTCATGAGCATCTCTTGAGATCAGAGGAGTAAGGTTTACTCGCACAGCGACTACTAGCTGGCCTCCGTTACACTTATATCTCCTAAATGTGAATTTTGTCATTGTTTGGAAACACATCAGCTTATTTATAACCATAAGGCTAACATAGTCATACTAAAAGCTGAAAAACTTCAAGGGGCCTTTAAATAAGGGCCACTTGTTTGACACCAGTGATTTTACAGAATGAATAACCTCTAATTGATCACTAATTGAACTCCAAACTGCTATTATTTTGAACACGCCCTTTTCAATGAATGATTTAATTACACAGAATCAGCAGCATGCATTTCACGTCTGTTGGTTTTCTGTTACTCTACTACACCTACTAGCAAAATATTTTCCATGTAGAGATATAAACAGTGATTGATCTGGTTAGTGATGTTGGACTGTACATAATGTAACCAAATTTCTGATTTAACAGACCACAGCTGAGGCGGCTTCATATCCCGAAACATTAACCTAAAGTCAGAATATATTTAAACACATGCAGGGGGAAAATTTCACGAACGCAATGTCAAAAGAACTGCTTGAGAATAATGCAACCTTCTTGTTTTATGATGAAAGGCTTGATTGATTAGAGAATGATGATTATGGCAAATGGCCTGGAAGATGGCTGTGTCTCTCTCACCATAGTAACCCATCTGTAGAGTGCCTCTCCTCTCTCCCCTAATGGCACAGCTATTAGCACTAATGCATTTCAAACATACTGCTGACACGCTGGATGGAAAGTGCACATCTTTCCCGCTCTCTCGCTCGCTCTCACTGCTGTCTTACGCAGCGCGATCCTTCCCTTCAAACACATCTAATCAAACAGGCCCGGGCTACCTCGCAGCTCTTTACCTCCAGGACTGACAGCTACAAGTACAGGGACATACGCCGATAAGCACAGCTAATGTTAGTGGAAACAGATATGGACGAGACCATCGTGATGCATTCAGTGATAATGAATAGAGCTGTAATTGTAGTGATGGTGCGACTGTAGCCACGTTAATGGGTTGTGCGACATTGAAAATAGTTATTACTTTAGTGCTAAGCAAAAACAAATGTAGCTATTATCATAACAGCATGTTGCGGAGCTTTATTAGAAAGAGCAGCAACAGCGTGAGATCGCAGCAGACCCTGCTCTCGTGTTTATGTGCATTTCCTTCCTATCTATGGAAATATGCATCAAGTGGTACTGGTCAAAAAACAACAGGTGTGATCAGGAGCATTGTTGGATTGTTGAACGCGCAGCAGCACACACACATTTTAAAATATTATAAATAAAAGGATTCCTCTCTGGAGAAGCGTTCAGTCTTTCCTCATGTAAATAGTGAATCCGCTCATGGTGCAGCACAACTGGCTTTTAAAGGGAAAGGGAGATGAGACTCTGATTGTTTTTTTGCTCGTTACGCCCAAAACACACCCATGACTCATTAAGAGACGAGGAACAACCCTTTTGGACCATGCGCCGGGCACACCGACCGTTTTTTCCCGTCATTAATCTAGCAAGAGTGGATTCGGATGGATGTTGTGGACACAGCTGAGGGCCGGTTCCTTTATATATATATAAACACAATATATATATATGTAACGGGGCGTGTTTCAGGAACTACAAATCCCATCAGCCTCAGTTCTATAACAAGAAGTGATGAGATTTGTTCGTCCACTTCCGCCCTTTGTTTTTTTTGTGAATCGCAGCAGATCTAAGGTATGGCATTGTGAAGCTAGATTAGTACGTTTTGTGAAGTTATTGTAACGTACATGTAGTG
Organism: Romanogobio albipinnatus; assembly: GCA_023566225.1. Classification (NCBI taxonomy): domain Eukaryota; kingdom Metazoa; phylum Chordata; class Actinopteri; order Cypriniformes; family Gobionidae; genus Romanogobio; species Romanogobio albipinnatus. The sequence goes on along the minus strand of CM042250.1, from coordinate 3,548,589 downwards.
ATGTGATAAATAATGGGTTGCCCCTCTGTTTGTTGTACGTCTTCCTGTTCATTGAAATGGAAGTCGCGGCAGGTTTTATGTGTTGCATGGTGGCAATAGAACAGCAAATATAAGGAACGCTTGTGCAGTCACATGTCAAATATTGGTGGAACATAGTGTTGAACACATGATGCATCGTTTAGGAGGTAGTAGGTTTATTATCCGATGATCGCGTGGCCATGTGTATTTAACACGTGTTTTATTGATGTTATTTTGGCTGGATGGTTGCCTGAGTGTCATAAACCAAAATAACGGATGGTAGAGGTATTATTTTTATTTTTATTAAAATCATTGTGTTTCAGGAACTACAAATCCCATCAGCCTCAGTTCTATAAAAGGAAGTGATGAGATTTGTAGTTCCTGAAACATGCCCCATTTTATATATATATACATAATATTACATGTTTTGTTTTTTGGAAACATGACCGATTTGACAAAAGCTTGAGGACGCATATGTAAATAACACAAACAGTATCTGTAAAAATTAACAACCTCATTTTTAAAGGGTGACATTTTAGTTTAGTTAGAACTCTACTGTTATTTAAAAATGACAAGCAGTCTATTTAGTAAATATTGTCACATATTGTAATATTTTGTGCATAATATTGTTTCTATATCTAGAATGGCTTTATGGTATTTAGTCTATAACACATTTAATATAAATATAAATGCACAAAAATGCCTTATGACAAAATAAAAATCTGTGATTTGGCCTCTTAGTCATTTAATACATGTCTACATTAATAACACTTGAAGAATTCTGACAAAATACCACGGTTACAGTTAGTGTTACCACAGTAAACCCATGATAAATGTTGGTTGAAACTGGATTGGCTCAGTGTTTGTCCTGATTTGCACGTTAGTGTTGTTGATTAAGTCAGCGCAGTTTCACTGGCTTTAAACTAAATCAAATCAGAGAGATTTGCAGCTTGTACCTCTGCGCTGAACTCAAACACTTCTCATTGGCTGTTTAGTGGTCATGTGATCGAAACACTCAGCTAGTAAACACATTTGTTCAGACTCAGAATTCGCGAGTTACGCTGTTTCGTTCTGCTTTTGGTGTGTTAATGTTTCCCTGGCATTAAAGGTCCCGTTCTTCGTGTTTTTTGAAGCTTTGATTGTGTTTACAGTATGCAATATAACATGTGTTCATGTTTCGTGTGTAAAAAACACAGTATTTTTAACACAATTTACTCATCTGTACACCGCTGTATTCACTGTCCTAAAAACGGGTTGATGAGTTCCTTGTTCTATGAAGTCCCTCCTTCAGAAATACGTAACGAGTTCTGATTGTGCCAGCGGTTCCTGTGTTGTGATTCGACAGCAGCTTAGCGCACGTTGTACTGAAAGGTCACGCCTCTTAACGGGAGATGTATGTGCTCAATGATCTCTACAGCGTCCCTGGGAAAGCCAAACAAAGGTGATTTGACTCCGGGATGAAAATAACAGCGTCTCGACGACATGGCGACAAACACACTCAAACGCAACACTTCCTCTTCTCCACGTGGGACAGCAACAAGACCACGCCCCCTTTTTGCGCGTATTCTTGTGGGCGGAGGTTAGTCTGTTCTACTGACGTCATTTATGAAGGAAGTACCAGGATGTAGTCCAAGCCGGCCGTTCGCTGTAGGCTTTGAAAGGGAACTTCTGTTAAATAAAATATCTCGCTTGGCATTGAACTTTGAGCTTTATAATTTTACAGGTATCATTTATGCTCCAACAGCAACATTACACACTAACTAAAGTTTGAACAATGGGATCACGAAGAACGGGACCTTTAAATCTAGTACTGCCACCTTGTGTTGACATTGTGAAACTGCACGATTTGTAATTTATGCGTGGCGGCTACGGGCCACATATAATATATTTTAATAGTCACGCCTCAGGCCATTTGAAATTCATCCCCGGGCCGGACTTTGGACACCCCTAAGTGCACCTGTGGCGTGTGCTTCAGACCATGAGCTCAGATCGTTAAAATAGGGTCCTATGAGTCAAATCTTAATGAATCATTCAAGTAATAATAATAATAATTAGTTACATTTATATAACGCTTTTCTAGGCACTCAAAGCACTTTACATATAGAAGGGGGGAATCTCCTCAACCACCACCAATGTGCAGCCCCACCTGGATGATGCGACGGCAGCCATTTTGCGCCAGAACGCCCACCACACAATTGGTGGAGAGGAGACAGAGTGATGAAGCCAATCTGTATATGGGGATGATTAGGAGGCCATGATGGAGAGGGGCCAATGGGCAAATCTGGCCAGGATGCCGGGGTTACACCCCTACTCTTTATCGAAGGACATCCTGGGATTTTTAATGACCACAGAGAGTCAGGACCTCGGTTTAACGGCTCATCCAAAGGACGGTGCTTGTTACAGTATAGTGTCCCCATCACTGGTGTGTTAGGAGCCACACAGACCACAGGGTGAGCGCCCCCTACTGGCCTCACTAACACCTTATCCAGCAGTTTTCCCAGTTGGTCTCCCATCCACGTACTGACCAGGCTCAGCCCTGCTTAGCTTCAGTGGGAAACCAGTCTTGGGCTACAGGGTGATATGGCAGCTGGTTAAGTATAAATTTGTTTGACGAATCATTATCTGAATGCACTTGTACTTATGGGTGTAGTGTCTGTGACGTTACCCGTAGGTTTCTGAAGAGCATTTTTGAAGCCTAAAGTGGGCCGTCGTCATCTTGGCAGCACGTCGTCACGCGCCACTCCCGGATAATGGGCAAAGAGGCGGGACGTGGGTGGAGCTGAGTTGACTGGTTACTGAAACCACGCCCACCTAGCTCGACCATAGTGGCAATCCACCTGTCACTCAAGTGGCCACGCCCTTAATTATGCAGAACTTTAAGGCTTTATATAATGTAAACGAATGAGTTATAAAAAAATTCACCCCCTCACAGTCGTCATGAAGGGCAAAATTAGCCGTACAGACCAAAGCCACTGTAAACATGTGTTCTTCTGCTGTAAAGTTGGGCATTTTAACATGAGCTCAATGAGATTCTGCTCCTTCTGGAGTCTGTCTCTAGTGGCCAGTCCATGAACTGCACTTTAACTCACTTCCGTGTTGGATTCGAGTTGCCTTGGGCTTTTGGGCCCCTGGGCTTCAGTTTATGTTCAGGCCCTTCCAATGCTTTGACCTCAACTAGAACATATAATGTGCTAAATATGCTTAAATATGCTTTTGAGGTTCCTAGAACAATTAATATGCAACATGGCTATACTCAAAGTTTAGATGTAATATTAAATAGTCATTATAATACAATTACATACAGTGTGTGCTCCCGGGATTTGCACCACCCCAATAATATATAAAAAAATACAGTATATATAAAAATATTAAAGTAAAACTCAAAATAATAAGTATATATAACACTGATAAAACCTGAGGAACCTGTCAAATGTATAACGGTTCTGAATTAACGGCATTCAGCTGTTGAGACCCGTGATGCTTTACAAGACAACTACATGTTCTCATCACGTCGAGATCAAGACGCCACCCTTGTTTATCCTTCTCAACAGGGCCTCGTCGACCGTATTAAATATGGTATCACAGTAAGAGTGAAAACAGCGAGTCGAGGGAGATGTAGTCTGCTCGTAGTCGCTGTGCTGCCTGCACCCGTTTAAATGAGACAATCGCATTAATCAGCCAAGAAATGGCTCTCAAACCGATTGTGACAGAGAGGCTGGCCTAAACGACCTTGAGAAATAAGACGCAATAAAAGAATTTAACGACTATTTCACACACTATTGCATTCGGATGGATTTAAAAGGCCGGCGTGCCACGACTAGCGCTGCTGTTATTACAAGCCGAGCCGGGAGAGCTCGATAGCGGTCGAACAGCTTACTCTGCACTGTGTGTGGAGACCGGGCTGGACAAACACATATAACACGTCAAACGCTGTATAGTATATGATCTGGAGTCATAAGATCCTAACACAAGACTCTTGATGATTATATCGACAAGGACAGTCAGCTCAAGCCTGTTATGCAGCACCTTATGAACTCTGTAACATAAAATAATAAAAAAATAAGTCAATTAGAAATGCTTGGACTTTCAGACATATGCTTGGATCAAGTTATGACATATTTACTAAAATACAAAAAATGTAATAAACAATATTATATATAAAACAAACATACAGTACATAAAGAAATATATAAATAATAGCTCAAATAATAATTATAGTATATAAAATATATGTATTATAAAATAATAAAAATACACTATATAACATTTAAAATAATAAAAAAATATATTGATAATTAGAAAATATATAATTAATCATTTAATAATTAAATAATAATTATAATAATAATTATAATATATAAAATGTATGAATTATAAAATAATACAAATACAGTATATGACATTTAAAAATAATTTATAAATATAGATTGATCATTAGAAAATATATAATTAAGAATTAAAATAATACTTAAAAATAATTATAATAAAAATTATAATATATAAAATGTATGAATTATAAAATAATAAAATACAGTATATGACATTTAAAAATAATTGATAAATATAGATTGATAATTAGAAAATATATAATTGATAATTAAATAATAATTATTATATATAAAATTTATGTATTATAAATTAATAAAAAATATAGTATTTGACATTCAAAAATAATTTATAAATATAGATTAATAATTAGAAAATATATAAATAATAATTATAATAATACTGAAAAATAATTATAATAATAATATATAAAATTTATGTATTATAAAATAATAAAAATACACTATATAACATTTAAAATTAATTAAAATATATATTGATAATTAGAAAATATATAATGAATAATTAAATTATTATTATATATAAAATGTATGTATTATAAATTAATATTAAAATACAGTATATACTATTAGTAATATATATATATATATATATATATATTGATAATTAAAAATAATTTTAATAATTATTTTATAATAATAATAATTCAAAATAATTCAAATAATAATTATAATATATACAACGTATGTATTTTAAATGAATAAAAATACAGTATATGGCATTTAAAAATAATTTAAACATATAATTAATAACTAAAATAATCATTAAAAATAATTAAAATAATAATTTTAAAAAATATATGTAAAAACATCTCAAGTGCCCCAAAATGAAGAATGTAAAGTGATGACACTGGTAAATTGATCACCAATAAAATAAAAAGTATATTCCTCAACTAATATGATTTCTATCTTTAACATTTTCTCCAGCATATCAATGCATGTATAGGAATGTACAGCGTGACAGGAATGACCCGGTGTGTCTCAGTGTGTGTTACGTCACTGATGTGCGAGGACAGGCGAGGTGTGCGGTTATCTATCACGCCTGTCATGGTAATTAAGTGTGTATGGCAGCTGCGATGTCTGGCCATCGGGGCAAAGTAATGGTGACTCGCGCAATGAAGTACGAGCTGCCTCGCCGGTCGCTACGGCAACAGCAGCCATTCTGGGAATCTGGGTCTCCTCTGTTAGCACAAAGCACAGATGGACCGAGGCAGGTACTGAACAAACGCTTCGCAAACACTCGCATGGGCAGGTGTTCCCGCTCCCTCGGCTGGCCATGCATGCAGAAACACACACACACACACACACACACACACACACACACACACACACACAGGGGGGTGGCCCGGTGGCTAGAGCCACTGCCCCTCTGTCCTCATCAGCTGAGGTGCCCCTCTTGCAGTCTAAAAGTGTCAAGATCCACCGATTCCGCTCCTGTGTTTTCCGCGCAAAGACAACAGTTCCAGAATGTTGTCGCATTAACAGCATGCATTACAATCCGCGGAATTAGTCATTTGGTAGGTTGTTTTTGTATTTCTGTCTGTATTATTTTGCTCCTGATCTTCTAATAGTGTTAATAACTTGTACAAAATACACGTTCTTGGAAGATAGGTAATTATAATTCTTGTCTAATCAAGTTTTTTTACCTGATCTGATCTAATATAAATAACACCAACTTTGCTGTTGATGGCACACTTTGTAGAATATATACAGTGGGGAAAATAAGTATTTGAACACCCTGCTATTTTGCAAGTTCTCCCACTTGGAAATCATGGAGGGTCTGAAATTGTCATCGTAGGTGCATGTCCACTGTGAGAGACATAATCTAAAAAAAAAAAGCCAGAAATCACAATGTATGATTTTTTAACTATTTATTTGTATGATACAGCTGCAAATAAGTATTTGAACACCTGAGAAAATCAATGTTAATATTTGGTACAGTAGCCTTTGTTTGCAATTACAGAGGTCAAACGTTTCCTGTAGTTTTTCAGCAGGTTTGCACTGCAGGAGGGATTTTGGCCCACTCCTCCACACAGATCTTCTCTAGATCAGTCAGGTTTCTGGCCTGTCGCTGAGAAACACAGAGTTTGAGCTCCCTCCAAAGATTCTCTATTGGGTTTAGGTCTGGAGACTGGCTAGGCCACGCCAGAACCTTGATATGCTTCTTACAGAGCCACTCCTTGGTTATCCTGGCTGTGTGCTTCGGGTCATTGTCATGTTGGAAGACCCAGCCTCAACCCATCTTCAATGCTCTAACTGATGGAAATTTCGCAATACATGGCCCCGGTCATCCTCTCCTTAATACAGTGCAGTCGCCCTGTCCCATGTGCAGAAAAACACCCCCAAAGCATGATGCTACCCCCCCCCCCCCCCATGCTTCACAGTAGGGATGGTGTTCTTGGGATGGTACTCATCATTCTTCTTCCTCCAAACACGTTTAGTGGAATTATGACCAAAAAGTTCTATTTTGGTCTCATCTGACCACATGACTTTCTCCCATGACTCCTCTGGATCATCCAAATGGTCATTGGCAAACTTAAGACGGGCCTTGACATGTGCTGGTTTAAGCAGGGGAACCTTCCGTGCCATGCATGATTCAAACCATGACGTCTTAGTGTATTACCAACAGTAACTTTCGAAACGGTGGTCCCAGCTCTTTTCAGGTCATTGACCAGCTCCTCCCGTGTAGTTCTGGGCTGATTTCTCACCTTTCTTAGGATCATTGAGACCCCACGAGGTGAGATCTTGCATGGAGCCCCAGTCCGAGGGAGATTGACAGTCATGTTTAGCTTCTTCCATTTTCTAATGATTGCTCCAACAGTGGACCTTTTTTCACCAAGCTGCTTGGCAATTTCCCCGTAGCCCTTTCCAGCCTTGTGGAGGTGTACAATTTTGTCTCTAGTGTCTTTGGACAGCTCTTTGGTCTTGGCCATGTTAGTAGTTGGATTCTTACTGATTGTATGGGGTGGACAGGTGTCTTTATGCAGCTAACCACCTCAAACAGGTGCATCTAATTTAGGATAATAAATGGAGTGGAGGTGGACATTTTAAAGGCAGACTAACAGGTCTTTGAGGGTCAGAATTCTAGCTGATAGACAGGTGTTCAAATACTTATTTGCAGCTGTATCATACAAATAAATAGTTAAAAAATCATACATTGCGATTTCTGGATTTTCTTTAATAGATTATGTCTCTCAGAGTGATTTCCATGATTTCCAAGTGGGAGAACTTGCAAAATAGCATGGTGTTCAAATACTTATTTTCTTCACTGTATAGGCCTAATTTCATATAATAGCCCATAAACTGTTACAGAATGTGTAAATTACTTAAAAACGTTTTATATAATTCGTATTACTATTTATTTATATTTTAAAGTGTCATTAGTGTAAAATACTAAAAATATTCTAATTATAATTTTATTTTGACAATTTAGTAGAATAATTGAATTACTGATAACAGAAAAATCTGAATCCCATTAAAAGATAATCATCTGAAAGGTAATTGATTTATGACTTATGTACAAGCATATCAACATTTACTTATTTAATTGTCCATATTTTAATTGATATGTCATTATAAAACAAAAACAAAAAAACAATAGATTTTGTCTTAATAGAATTCACTCAATTAAACTATATGTTTTAATGAAAGTAAAGATGCCTGAAATGTACATCTAAATCATGAAAATATTAGCCCCGTTAATTACAATAAGTATAATGTTTAAAAACAATAACACCAGTAACAACATGCCACTTGGGGCTTTCTGTGCCAAATATGGCTGGATCAATTTACCCCAAGAGTCTAATTTTATCTTTTTACTTCAAAATAAAAGCTATAACATTTACTCCACAAATCCCTCATTAACAAATGATACAAAAACTTCGATATTCAACATAATACAATGTCATATATCACTATTTTCGATAGACACAAAATTAGATGGATAATTTGTATGGACAAGCACCCAATCCTCGCCCCCAATGCCACCCCACCCCAGTGCCGCTTTTTATGGTTTGGGCCACTGCCCCTCAAAATGTCTGTGCACGGCCCTGCACACACACACACACACACATACACACACACACACACACACACGTGCACGCCGTTTATGGGAATACACTTAAGCAAACAGACGAGGCTGCGGGTTTATGTGCGCTCGGGATGTTTCCTTTGGGCTTCAGCGCAAGCGGCCTGCTCTACTGTGACCTCTACAAGAGTTACTGGGGGTTTACAAGCAAGAAAGCAAATGCATATTATATCATATTTTGGTAACACTTTATTTTACAGTGCTCTTGTTACACACGTTACATGTACTTACCACAGTAATAACAGTAAATTATGCATAATTAATCACCCTCACCCAAACCCTAATCCTATAGTAAGTACATTAATATGATAACACTTTGAACACATATTCACTATTAACTATGACTTTTGCCTCAATAAACTCATCATTTACTGTTAAGGAAGTGTTTGTAGTTGTTAAGTTTAGGTATTGGTTATGAGTAAGGGATGTGGAATATGATATGCCAGAAAAAGGCATTCATATGTGCTTTATAAGTACACTCAAAAAAATGCTGGGTTAAAAATAACCCAAGTTGGGTTGAAAATGGATTAACCCAGCAATTGGGTTGTTTTAAGCAAATATTTAACCCAACCGCTGGGTTAAAACAACCCAATTGCTGGGTTAGTCCATTTTCAACGGTTAATTTTAACCCAGCATTTTTTTGAGGGTACTTATAAACAGACAATATCCTACATTCAAAAAAGAGATTGGGTTGTTTTAACCCAGAGATTGGGTTGTTTTAACTCAGTGGTTGGGTTGTTTTAACGCAGCGATTGGGTTGCTTTAACCCAGAGATTGGGTTGTTTTAACCCAGAGATTGGGTTGTTTTAACCCAGCGGTTGTGTTGTTTTAACCCAGCGGTTGTGTTGTTTTAACTCAGCGATTGGGTTGTTTTAACCCAGAGATTGGGTTGTTTTAACCCAGCGGTTGTGTTGTTTTAGCTCAGCGATTGGGTTGTTTTAACCCAGAGATTGGGTTGTTTTAACCCAGAGATTGGGTTGTTTTAACCCAGAGTTTAACCCAGAGATTGGGTTGTTTTAACCCAGAGATTGGGTTGTTTTAACCCAGAGATTGGGTTGTTTTAACCCAGCGGTTGTGTTGTTTTAACTCAGCGATTGGGTTGTTTTAACCCAGAGATTGGGTTGTTTTAACCCAGAGATTGGGTTGTTTTAACCCAGAGATTGTGTTGTTTTAACCCAGAAACTAGGTTGTTTTAACCCAGAGATTGGGTTGTTTTAACCCAGCGGTTGTGTTGTTTTAGCTCAGCGATTGGGTTGTTTTAACCCAGCGATTGGGTTGTTTTAACCCAGAGATTGGGTTGTTTTAACCCAGAGATTGTGTTGTTTTAACCCAGAAACTAGGTTGTTTTAACTCAGTGATTGGGTTGTTTTAACCCAGAGATTGGGTTGTTTTAACCCAGAGATTGGGTTGTTTTAACCCAGAGATTGTGTTGTTTTAGCTCAGCGATTGGGTTGTTTTAGCTCAGCGATTGGGTTGTTTTAACCCAGAGGTTGTGTTGTTTTAGCTCAGCGATTGGGTTGTTTTAACCCAGAGATTGGGTTGTTTTAACCCAGAGATTGGGTTGTTTTAACCCAGCGGTTGTGTTGTTTTAACTCAGCGATTGGGTTGTTTTAACCCAGCGATTGGGTTGTTTTAACCCAGAGATTGGGTTGTTTTAACCCAGAGGTTGTGTTGTTTTAGCTCAGCGATTCGGTTGTTTTAGCTCAGCGATTGGGTTGTTTTAACTCAGTGATTGGGTTGTTTTAACCCCAAGATTGGGTTGTTTTAACCCAGCGGTTGTGCTGTTTTAACTCAGAAACTACGTTATTTTAATCCAGCGAATGGGTTGTTTTAAGCAAACATTTAACCCAACCGCTGGGATAAAACAACCCAATTGCTGGGTTTGTCCCTTTTCAACCCAACTTGGGTTATTTTTAACCCAGCATTTTTTGAGAGTGTAGTAATATGCATAATAAGCAACTAAATAGCGAGAACTGAACCCTAAAATAAAGTGTTACCATTAATATTACTCAGTACTTAAATATATAATTACACTGTAACACCTTAAAATAAAGTCTAACCCATACTTCGGTAACCCTTTATTGGCGTAGTCACACATTACATGTACTCGCTATAGTAATAACAGTTACAAGTAACTAACCCTACACCAACTCCTAACAGTAACTCTATGGTAAGTACATAATACAGTTAATGAATCACGTGATTGTACAGTGTAATTATATATTTAAGTACTGAGTAATATTAATGGTAACACTTTCATTCTGGTCTAAATCTCACAAGTTGCTTATTACGCATATTACTAGGATATTGTCTGTTTATTAGTACTTATAAAGCACATATGAATGCCTTTTTCTGCATGATCATATTCCATATCCCTTAATACCTAAACTTAACAACTACAAACACTTCCTTAACAGTAAATGATGAGTTTATTGAGGCAAAAGTCATAGTTAATAGTGAATATGTGTTCAAAGTGTTATCATATTAATGTACTTACTATAGGGTTAGGGTAGGATTAGGGTTAGTTGCATGTAATTATGCATAATTTACTGTTATTACTATGGTAAATACATGTAACATGTGTAACTACATCACCTTAAAATAAAGTGTAACCCATATTTCTTAGCCATTTGGAAAATATCCATCATTTATAGTTAAACTCTCAGACACTGTACGCTACTGCCACACTGAACATGTTTAATAATGATTTGAGATCACATGATCAGCCAAATATCTCAGTAATAAATGACAATTTAACTTGCATTTTTATATTTTAACTGCAGGTGTCACTAGAGTGAATCTGTTGTTATTGTTCACTGACACTATCATCAATTTACCTTTTTTGTAATAAAGCTGTAATCAGATTAAATAGACATTTAAAATAAATTTTTTTTTTTTTTTATTGTTTCATAATTATAATAATAATAATAATACAAATTAAAATGGTTCAATATATATACATAAATATACAAATGTTAAATATAAAATATGAAATAAATTAAAGCTAAATATAAGCATTAAAACTAATACAAAATTTGCTAAAACTTAAACTTAATAATAATAATAATAATAATAATAATAATAATAATAATAATAACATTAAAACTGAACGTTTTACATTTCTGTTATTTGTAATAAAGCTGTAATCAAATTAAATATACATTTGAAATTAAACATTTTTTATTATTGTAATAATAACACATTCATATTAATTAATTTATTAATAATAAAAATAACAAATATAATCATACAAAATATAAAATATAAATAAATTAAAGATGTTTAAAATACATATAACACTGTTAAATATAAAATATAAATAAATGAAAGCCAAATATAAGCATTAAAAAAACTAATAAACAATATCAAATTTACTAAAACAAACTAATATTAAAATTACAACAGAAACTTTAAATAATAATAATAAATAAAACTGCAATCAAATTAAATATACATTTTATACGGAAAACGGAAATTAATATTAAGAAATTATTATAGTATAATATAATAAATTCATATTATTTAACTTATTAATAATAAAAATAACAAATATAATCATACGAAATACAAAATATAAATAAATTAAAGCCAAATATAAGCATAAAAAAACCTAATAAACAATATCAAAATTACTTAAACAAACTAATATGAAAATTAAAACTGAAACTTTAAACCTGAAAAATGAAATTAAATATACATTTTAAACAGAAAAATGAAATTAATATTGATAAATTATTATATAATAATAATAAAAAATGTATATTGATTAATAATACACATTTAAATAAAGTTAAATATAAATATAATAATACAAAAAAAGTTATATGAAATATAAATAAATATAAAATTTTAAATATAAATAAATTAACCCTCTATGGCATGACTTTATTTATTTTTCAGGGTCCCTGATAATATATCCATCATAAAGTGTCGCCAACACTGATGATCTCTTCATCAGCTGTTAGTGGGTGGGATATATTAGGCAGCAAGTGAACATTTTGTCCTCAGAGTTGATGTGTTAGAAGCAGGAAAAATGGGCAAGCGTAAGGATTTGAGCGAGTTTGACAAGGGCCAGATTGTGACGGCTAGACGACTGGGTCAGAGCATCTCCAGAACTGCAGCTCTTGTGGGGTGTTCCCGGTCTGCAGTGGTCAGTCTCTATCAAAAGTGCTCTGAGGAAGGACCAGTGGAGAACCGGCCACAGGGTCATGGGCGGCCGAGGCTCATTGAGATCCGTCAGGGTGCCCATGCTGACCCCTGTCCACCGCCTAAAGCACCAACAGTGGCCCGTGAGCATCAGAACTGGACCAGAGCAATGGAAGAAGGTGGCCTGGTCTGATGATCACGTGTTCTTCTACATCACGTGGATGGCCGGGTGTGTGTGTGTGGCTTACCTGGGGAACACATGGCCCCAGGTGCACTATGGGAAGAAGGTGTGGCGGCGGAGGCAGTGATGCTTTGGGCAATGTTCTGCTGGGAAACCTTGGGTCCTCCATCCATGTGGATGTTCCTTTGACACGTCCCACCTACCTAAGCATTGTTGAGCCCATGTCCAGCCTCTCATGGAGACGGTATTCCCTGTGGCTGTGGCTCTTTCAGCAGATAATGCGCCGCCACAAAGCACAAATGCTTCAGGAATGGTTTGAGGAGCACAACAACGAGTTTGAGGCGTTGACCTGGCCTCCAAATTCCCCAGATCTCAATCCAATCGAGCATCTGTGGGATGTGCTGAACAAACAAGTCCGATCCATGGAGGCTCCACCTCGCAACTTACAGGACTTAAAGGATCTGCTGCTAACATCTTGGTGCCAGATACCACAGCACACCTTCAGGGGTCTAGTGGAGACCATGCCTCGACGGGTCAGGGATGTTTTGGCAGCGTGTTAGTATTGGTGTGACCGGTCTGAATTTCGCGTGGAGTTGCACATAACGTTAATTCTACTAATTCCCGCAGATTTCGCGCTCGCATTTGAAGCGCACACACACATACCGTAATAAAGCCGCCTCTGACATACAAGTGCAAAAATGAGCTCCTTTTTCCAGCTTATTAATGGTCAAATACACTCAAAAATGTCTCAATGCCCATCTTGGTGAGTTTTAACGTAAACACAGTCGTAACCAGCTCACAGGAACAGTGTTTGGATATGTGTGCGTCAGGTCTTAAAGGGACAGAAGTTATTTATTATTCAAACTACAAAAAGACAAGCGATCACTTACGAGCACACATATTCTGAATGCCTTCGGCAGAATTCAAATGAGCCATTTTAATCTAGATTAAAAAAATTAATCTATGCCCACCACTAATATAAATATTACTAAAATACCGTAACACTGCTTTTAAAGTGGATAAAGTTACACTAATTGATTAAGTAATACAATTGAGAACAAATGAGCGAATATTTTTTAAAACCTGAATAAAAAACAAATCCGAGGTGTCCGTGAGAACATCCCTCACGCTACTATCACCTGCCTTTGCCGAGCAAGACTATAGTAAACGGTTAGTAGTGTTCATAACTGTGTGAGAGCAGCTGAACTACTCATAAGCCGTTACTCAGTTGTATCTGATGTGCGTGTCTCTCATATTTACTCCATCCATCGCTCTGAGACTAATGTGCTAAAGAGCATGTGAGACTAATCTAATTACAGCGCGCTCCAAAAGAGAGAGCGAAACTGTTACCAATGTAAAATCGACAACTGGAGAGAGCCCTCGCCGTATCCCAGCATCCTCGGCGTTTCCCCTCCCCTCGCGGTCTCACCCGTGAAGACGCTGAATTGGTTTGGCCCCTACAGTGCTTCATTACCTGGCCTAATTATAAAGGCAAATGAAATCAGCCCCGCAATACATTATTAATGTCCGCACGCCATTAGGATTCAATTGCAGTATTTGCAACAATATGATATTTTCAAACTGTTTTCACGCCTGATTAGAAACGAGGACAGATAAGAGGGAGGTGTGAGAGGAAAGAGAGAGATAGTGGAAGAGGGGCGGAGAGAGAGGAGAGAGTGATGAAAACAGACAGAGAGAGAGAGTGAGAGAAGACTTCTAAATGAGCACGGCGAGAAATAAATAAAGAAGCAACAGAAAAAGAAAGACAAACGTGAAATGTGTCACAGTACCGAGCTTTAGCAACTGCAGAACTACGTGTGTGTGTGTGTGTGTGTGTGTGTGTGTGTGTGTGTGTGTGTGTGTGTGTGTGTGTGCTGGAAACACTGCAACACTTTAACACACCTTCACTATTAACTATGACTTTTGCCTCAATAAACTCCTGATTTACTGCTTATTAATAGTTAGTAAGGTACACTCTAAAAATGCTGGGTTAAAAACAACCCAAGTTGTATTGGGATGCTTTAGCCCAGCGGTTGGGTTGTTTTAGTCCAGTGGTTTAGATGCTTTAGCCCAGCGGTTGGGTTGTTTTAGTCCAGCGGTTGTGATGCTTTAGCCCAGTGATTGGGTTGTTTTAGTCCAGTGGTTTAGATGCTTTAGCCCAGCGGTTGGGTTGTTTTAGCCCAGCGGTTGTGATGCTTTAGCCCAGCGGTTGGGTTGTTTTAGCCCAGCGGTTGTGATGCTTTAGCCCAGCGGTTGGGTTGTTTTAGCACAATGGTTGGGTTGCTTTAGCCAAGGAATTGGGTTGTTTTATCCCAGTGGTTGGGTTGTTTTATCACAGCGGTTGGGTTGCTTTAGCCCAGTGGTTGGGTTGTTTTAGCCCAGGGATTGGGTTGTTTTAGACCAGTGGTTGGGTTGTTTTATAACAGCGGTTGGGTTGTTTTATCACAGCGGTTGGGTTGCTGTAGCCCAGTGGTTGGGTTTTTTTAGCCCAGGGATTGGGTTGTTTTAGACCAGTGGTTGGGTTGTTTTATAACAGCAGTTGGTTTGTTTTAGCCCAGGGATTGGGTTGTTTTAGCCCAGGGATTGGGTTGTTTTATCCCAGTGGTTGGGTTGTTTTATCCCAGTGGTTGGGTTGTTTTATCACAGCGGTTGTGATGCTTTAGCCCAGCGGTTGGGTTGTTTTAGCCCAGCGGTTGGGTTGTTTTATCCCAGTGGTTGGGTTGTTTTATCACAGCGGTTGGGTTGCTTTAGCCCAGGGATTGGGTTGTTTTATCCCAGTGGTTGGGTTGTTTTATCCCAGTGGTTGGGTTGTTTTATCCCAGTGGTTGGGTTGTTTTATCACAGCGGTTGTGATGCTTTAGCCCAGCGGTTGGGTTGTTTTAGCCCAGCGGTTGGGTTGTTTTATCCCAGTGGTTGGGTTGTTTTATCACAGCGGTTGGGTTGCTTTAGCCCAGGGATTGGGTTGTTTTATCCCAGTGGTTGGGTTGTTTTATCCCAGTGGTTGGGTTGTTTTATCCCAGTGGTTGGGTTGTTTTATCACAGCGGTTGGGTTGCTTTAGCCCAGTGGTTGGGTTTTTTTAGCCCAGGGATTGGGTTGTTTTAGACCAGTGGTTGGGTTGTTTTATAACAGCAGTTGGGTTGCTTTAGCCCAGGGATTGGGTTGTTTTATCCCAGTGGTTGGGTTGTTTTATCCCAGTGGTTGGGTTGTTTTATCACAGCGGTTGGGTTGCTTTAGCCCAGTGGTTGGTTTGTTTTAGCCCAGGGATTGGGTTGTTTTAGCCCAGCGATTGGGTTGTTTTAGCCCAGTGGTTGGGTTGTTTTATAACAGCGGTTGGGTTGTTTTAGCCCAGGGATTGGGTTATTTTAGCCCAGCGATTGGGTTGTTTTAGCCCAGTGGTTGGGTTGTTTTATAACAGCGGTTTGGTTGTTTTAGCCCAGGGATTGGGTTGTTTTAGCCCAGTGGTTGGGTTGTTTTAGCCCAGGGATTGGGTTTTTTTAGACCAGTGGTTGGGTTGTTTTATAACAGCGGTTGGGTTGTTTTGGCCCAGTGGTTGTGATGCTTTAGCCCAGCGGTTGGGTTGTTTTAGCCCAGGGATTGGGTTGTTTTAGCCCAGCGGTTGGGTTGTTTTAGCCCAGGGATTGGGTTGTTTTAGCCCAGTGGTTGGGTTGTTTTAGTCCAGCGGTTGGGTTGTTTTAGTCCAGTGGTTGGGTTGAGTTGTTGTCTTCACCTCTACAGCCGGTGGAACAGAATCCGACAGGACTCTGGTAGGAATCATATTCATGGGTGAGCTCATGTATTACAGATTTATTAGCGTTACTGTAGTATGAAGCAGAGCTGAACGATTGCTAATGAGAGACGAGCGTGACACACGGCTCGATAACGCAGCGCTGTTTGATCATATTACACACATCTGAGTGTGTTAATGTTATAATGCTACTATGAGACACTTGTTCACACTGCAGTGAGCGAGATCATATTAGGCGGTAAATCAACAACACCAGATTTAAACAATAAGACTAACTGTGTTGAGCTGGAGAACAATGATGAGTTTCTGTCCATGAACGATTCCGATCTCTGGCCAGTTGATCGGTGCATCTCTATTAGCTCAAATATTTAACCATGAAATCAAAATTGACTGATGTCGTGTTTAATGGCATGAGGGCGGGGCAACCTGTCACTCACATGAGATCCACCAATAGCAAACCACATCCATCCAATCAAACCCCAATGGACAAAATCAAGCCCCGCCCTACATCTTTTCTTGTTCGAAAAGCTGTCACAACAGAGAAGAAAAGACTATCACATTCACTCTTCAGCTCTATATTCTGACTGTATGACAAATGTTGACTCATTTGAGTCTATTTTCCTTTCTCCAAATACATGCAAGGACAAACGGGACAAAGTTACTTAAGAGAGTCCCCAGAGCGATGAAAGACCAAAGACCTGGCATAGAGAAATAACAACATCGGAAGACAGCCAAGGCTATAGGAAATCCTCTGGGACAAGGTTAGAAATAGCCTTTGTGAGACGCAGACGTCTATGTGTGTGTCCATCAGAAGTCTATGGCGGCGACAGACAGCGGCCCGTCCTCCATCGCCCGCCCCTCCACTGGTGACTTTAGTGGCTAAGCACCCATGAATAGAGATGGGCTCTCTCAGAGAGGAGGTCTCATAATTATTAGTTTTAGAGTCTTTTCTCAAATATCCCGCGGGAGCAACGGGGTTAAAAATCCATTTGTGGGAAGTCTAGCATGACAGCAAGCACGGTCTCCCTGGAGACAGCCAACATCACACAGCAGTGTGTGTGTGTGTGTGTGTGTGTGTGTGTGTCATGTGTGTGTGTGTCCTCCGTATGTACCACATCGGTCCTGTTCACAATCCGGCTCCGCTGGAAGTCAATCCCATCATTCACAAAGTTGCTCTCCTCTTTATGTGTTCATTTACAGAATGTTTGTCTAATTTGAGATTTCATTTGTCATTTACCAGAACCTGATGAATCAGCCATTCATACATATATATGTCCATCCATCTATCCATCCATATGCCCATCCATCCATCCATACATTCATCCATCCATCCATATGTCTATAAATCCATCCATCCGTTTGTCATTTATCTGTCTATACGTCTATCCATCCATCCATCCATCCATCATCCATGTCTATCCATTATCATCCATCCATCCATGTCTATCCATCTTTCCATCGGTCAATGTGTCCATCCATCCGTCTATCATTTATCTGTCTATACGTCTATTTATCCGTCTATATGTCTATCCATCTGTTTATATGTTCATCCATCCATCCATCCATACGTCTATCCATCCGTCTAAAAATCCGTCCTCCATCCATCCATCCATCCATCCGTCTATCATTTATCCATCTATACATCTATCCATCATCCATCCATCCATCTATCCATCCATGTCTATCCATCATCATCCATTATCCATCCATCCATCCATCCATGTCTATCCATCATCATCCATCCATCCATTCATCCATGTCTATCCATCATCATCCATCCATTCATGTCTATCATCATCATCCATCCATCCATTCATCCATGTCTATCCATCATCATCCATCCATTCATGTCTATCATCATCATCCATCTATCCATCCATCCATCATCCATCCATGTCGATCCATCTATCCATCGGTCAATGTGTCCATCCATCCGTCTATCATTTATCTGTCTATACGTCTATCCATCCGTCTATATGTCTATCCATCTGTTTATATGTTCATCCATCCATCCATCCATCCATCTGTCTATCATTTATACATCTTTACGTCTATCCATCCAATCAATCCGTCCATCCATCCATCCGTCCGTCCGTCCGTCTATCATTTATGCATCTATCCATCATCCATCCATCCATCCATCCATCCATGTCTATCCATCATCATCCATCTATACATCTATCCATCCATGTCTATCCATCATCATCCATTATCCATCCATCCATCCATGTCTATCCATCATCATCCATCTATACGTCTATCCATCCATCATCCATCCATCCATTCATCCATGTCTATCCATCATCATCCATCCATTCATGTCTATCATCATCATCCATCTATGTCTATCCATCCATCCATCCATCATCCATCCATGTCTATCCATCTATCCATCGGTCAATGTGTCCATCCATCCATCCATCCGTCTATCATTTATCTGTCTATACGTCTATCCACCCGTCTATATGTCTATCCATCTTGTTTATATGTTCATCCATCCATCCATCCATACGTCTATCCATCCATCAATCCATCCATCCATCCATCCATCCATCCATCTGTCTATTATTTATACATCTTTAAGTCTATCCATCCGATCAATCCGTCCATCCATCCATCCGTCCGTCCGTCCATCCATCATTTATCCATCTATACGTCTATCCATCATCATCCATCATCCATCCATCCATCCATCCATCCATGTCTATCCATCATCATCCATTATCCATTATCCATCCATCCATCCATGTCTATCCATCATCATCCATCTATACGTCTATCCATCATCCATCAATTCATTATCTATCATTTATCCATCTATATGTCTATCATCCGTCTATATGTCTATCCATCAGTTTATACGCTCATCCATCCATCACAAACTATTAATTTCCATTTGTGAAAGGTAATTAAAGGAAATGAATAAATGTAGAAATTATTTCTGTTCTACTGAAAGAAAGCAAATTATATTCTACTTATATTCTCATTTAAAAGTAGAATTTGAGAGTAAGTAAAAAAAGTAAGAGTAAGTTTGTATCATCAAATCTCAAGACAGTTGAACTTTGACCTTACCTTGATTCCATCTTGCCATGAATGCTCTCGTTGGATTTTTTCAGCCTCTCCAGCCAACCTCTGAAAGACAGAGAAAATACAGGAGGTCAAAGGTGAAGGATCATGGGTACAGGAATAAAGTCTGACAAATTTCTTTAATTCAGCGTCAAGATAGTATATATAATATATAAGTATGTATAAAATATACACATATATGAATGTAAGGTAAAGTGCGTATTTTAGGTCCAGCAAGTGTTCACCATTTTAATTTGTTTCATGATTTGGGACCTGGTCCATCATTTTGAGTCACTTTGACCCAATTTTTTATGCTCTTCAGTAAAATGGAATGATTATTATTATGACACACATAATTATTCAAATGATGGCTGAGACTTTTATCTTAGAGCTTAAATCTCAAAAAGTGTTTCTGGGTCAAAGTGACTCAAAACGATGAAGCCTGTCACAGTTTTGCTCACTAGTTCATTTTGAAATGAGTCTAGGGTGTGAGAAATGCATTTTGTAAAAAGTACAAATATTCCATGAAATTTCTCAATGAATATAAACTCATGATGCATGCATAATAAATGAAAGCATGAAAGTTGGATGCTCTAACAAGGAGGCTAAAGGCTGCAACCTCTAACGTCAGTCGCTAGAGCATCTCTTGAGATCAGAGGAGTGAGGTTTACTCTCACAGCAACCACTAGCTGGCCTCCGTTACACACACACACACCCCTAAATTTCACTCCCATCCGGGTCACGGCACCAATGTAACCCCTCCTGTTCGAACCTGCCCGCTCCAAGCGGGACTCGAACCCGGGTCTGCCGGCATGAGAGTCGGACGGTCTAACAAGGAGGCTAAAGGCTGCAACCCCTAGTGTCAGTCGCTAGAGCGTCTCTTGAGATCAGAGGAGTGAGGTTTACTCGCACAGCAACTACTAGCTGGCCTCCGTTACACACACACACCCCTAAACTTCACTCCCATCCGGGTCACGGCACCAATGTAACCCCTCCTGTTTGAATCCGCCTGCTCCAAGCGGGACTCGAACCCGGGTCTGCCGGCATGAGAGTCGGGCGGTCTAACAAGGAGGCTAAAGACTGCAACCCCTAGTGTCAGTCGCTAGAGCGTCTCTTGAGATCAGAGGAGTGAGGTTTACTCGCACAGCAACTACTAGCTGGCCTCCGTTACACACACACACCCCTAAACTTCACTCCCATCCGGGTCACGGCACCAATGTAACCCCTCCTGTTTGAATCCGCCTGCTCCAAGCGGGACTCGAACCCGGGTCTGCCGGCATGAAAGTTGGATGCTCTAACAACGAAGCTAAAGGCTGCAACCTCTAACGTCAGTCGCTAGAGCATCTCTTGAGATCAGAGGAGTGAGGTTTACTCGCACAGCAACTACTAGCTGGCCTCCGTTACACACACACACCCCTAAACTTCACTCCCATCCGGGTCACGGCACCAATGTAACCCCTCCTGTTTGAATCCGCCCGCTCCAAGCGAAACTCGAACCCGGGTCCGCCGGCATGAAAGTCTGGTGCTCTAACAAGGAAGCTAAAGGCTGCAACCCCTATTGTCAGTCGCTAGAGCATCTCTTGAGATCAGAGGAGTGAGGTTTACTCGCACAGCGACTACTAGGTGGCCTCCGTTACACACACACACCCCTAAACTTCACTCCCATCCGGGTCATGGCACCAATGTCACCCCTCCTGTTCAAACCTGCCCGCTCCAAGCGGGACTCGAACCCGGATCCACCGGTTTACTTGCACAGCAACTACTAGCTGCCCTCCGTTACACTAGTTACACTGCTGGTAAAAGCAGAAACATAAGTGCACATATTATTCATACTTTATCTGTGATAATATGCAATGCAATAAATGCATTTAATCTAAAACAGCATGCATTATAGTATTATTTTGTGGAAATGTACTTCATTTCAAGGTGCAACAGGAAAACGGTCTTTCCAAATTAGTGTAAAAACTGCAGCACTGAAATCCTACAAATCTTATGCAAAATGCTTTATGTATTGTGTGTAACGCAGGATAAATTGTCTCTTGACACAGTTCTCAGGATACGTGGGCCGCTCAGCATGTTATAGATTTATTACATGCGTCATCATCATCATCATTGAAAAGCTCCCTCTCTACAGAATCAACCCACTCTTTTGTGTTAATGGTGATAATTCACTTCAGACCTGCTCAATATGTCAGGAAACTTTCCCCAGAAAGTCAGTGTGGCAGATGTTTCACAGAAATCTGATTCAATTCACCGGCTTACAGTCTTCTCCTGCACACTGAACGCATGTGCTTCACTAATGATGGATGAGGAAGGGCTTTTGAGTACAGGACAGTATGGAAGCATTGGGACAAAATATCACAGTCATTTACTTGAAGCCTTTATTTATAATGCATTATACATGTTTTCATAATGTATGGTATAATGCATTATATCTTTTCATAAGTAATTATAACCAAAGTTAAAATGCATTATATTCACAGATTCCTTCTGAAATGGACTTTTTAATGCATGCATTATACGGTAACACTTTATTTTACAGTGTCATTGTTACACGTATTACATGCAGTTACTATAGTAAAAGCTATAAATTATATTGTAGATTTTCACTTTACTTGAGTACAGTTAAAAATCAATACTTTTACTTTTACTTACAATTTTGTTTACAGTCAAAAAGTACTTCTTTTTTGGAAATCACTTCCTTCTATTTTCCCTTGCTATTATCAAACCAATTGAATTGCGCTGATGCCCAGTTTAATTTAAATGTTATTTATTCTGCCAATGAGATTCGTTTTCACATTCCATGAAATTGGTCGGACATGTTCATTGGTCCTGTGGAAGTGACGTCATGTCGCATCAATCCCCACAATGCACAGCACCGTGACCTGGTAATTAGAGTGAGAGGCTTTTCAGCCCCAAAAGAGGCGTGACATCAAGCGACAACCTCCCCCAGTTTCTCTTGAAGCCAATACGGAAGTGACTTAAACTGCAGTTCACCGACTGGCCACTAGAGACAGGGGCTGGTGTCGCTCTAGCGACTCAAGAGATGCTCAGGTGACCTAATGGAGAAAAATAAACCTTGGGAGAAACCAGGCTCAGTCGGGGTGCCAGTTCTGGGATAGTAACACTACTGAGGTGGCCTCATGGGATAGTAAAGTGTCCATCGTATGCGCACTTCAGAATCTCGTCGGAAGTAGTAGGTCATCCGGGTACTTTTCGCAGACTGTTTTTCGAATACTATGAATTCGGACATACCACTCTGTTGGCGTACTGTTTTTCGCATACTATATAGTAGAGAAGTATTCGATTTCGGACGCAGCCAGGGCCCAAAAGGGAGCAGAATCTCATTGAGCTCATGTTAAAATGCCCAACTTTACAGCAGAAGAACACATGTTTACAGTCTGGGACAAATTGTGGTTTTGGTCTGTACGGCTAATTTTGCCCCTCATGACGACTGTGAGGGGGTGAATTCTTTTATAACTCATTCGTTTACATTATATAAAGCCTTAAAGTTCTGCATAATTAAGGGCGTGGCCACTTTGAGTGACAGGTGGATTGCCGTTTGTCTGCTGTCTGTTAGTCATCGTGTCACCTCAGCTCCGCCCACGTCCCGTCTCTTTGCCCATTTTCTGTTATCCGGGAGTGACTCGCGCTGACGCGCTGACAAGATGGCGACGGCCAGCTCGACCCTACTTTACGCTTCAAAACTGCTCTTCAGATCCTATGGGTGACGCCACGGACACTACGACCATATTTTTTTTACAGTCTACACTCTAAAAAATGAAATGAAAATGGGCTAACCCAGCGATTGGGTTGTTTTAAGCAAACATTTAACCCAACCGCTGGGTTGAAACAACCCAAATGCTGGGTTAGTCCATTTTCAACCCAACTTGGGTTATTTTTAACCCAGCATTTTTTAGAGTGTATGCTTGACACTCACAATTTTGAAGTTAAATCTGAGGTTTTACAACTGTGAGTAGCATGTTGCATACTGGCATTCGGTAGTAGCCTTATAGTTTGATAATTAAATACAATGAAATATAAACAGTTCTAAAGCAGAATAAACCCTTGTATGTGTTCATTCACTTCATGTTATTAGAGATTAAAAGTTTAAACAAGAAGCTCTAGTTTTCATTCTTGCTGTTACTTTTACTTTTTTAATACTCAAGTACAATTTTAATGTGGTACTTTTTTACTTTTACTCAAGTATGACTTACTTTTAATTGAGTAAAATTTTCACTCAGTACCTCTACTTTCACTTGAGTAACATTTTTGATTCCTTTTTACACCTCTGTGCACAATGACGTGCACATAACCCTAAACCAAGCCCTAATCCTACCCTAACCCTATAGTAAGCACATGTAGTTACTCAGTACTTAAATATATGGTTACAATGTAACAAAGACACCTTCAAATAAAGTGGAACCCATTATACGTTCTAAAAGTGTATTATAATCAGTTACAACTGTGGTTAATTATTAATGAGATTATAAGGTGCATTAATTAATGCATTACAAATACGTTTATAATGCATCATAAATAAAGGCTTTATGTAAAGTGTTACCAAAAATGTCCGTTGCATACTATTTGTGTTTGCATGAACGAGTTTGCATCTGTTATTTTTAATTTCATTATTCAGTTTTGGGTTCACATATCTAAAAACGTTCATGACAGTTATGTGAAACATTTGATACAAAATAGCCCTCCTTAATCACTGCACAAAGGATTGTGGGTAATATTATCCCATAACACATGCTTGAGTATTTTTCCACAGCTGAACAAACCACTAAAGAACACAAAAGAATTATGGCCGCGATTAGTCCAAACCCCATGACGGGATGCACATTTTAAAAAATAGCACACCAAACGATGTGATTTAGGATGCACCAATATTCATTTTGCATACTACTAAGTATGCAAATTAGGATGCAGCCTGCGTTCAATTTAAAGTGAGGATGCAGGAAATTCTGAGTTGCAGCAACAGACGCAACTAAACGCGTCTAAATGAAGCATGTGTTTAATTGGCTGCATATTGATTGCATCAGCACTAGTAATTGGTTAAATGTGCACCATGCTAATTTTAAAAATAGCTGATCCAAGTGAGACAATGTAAAAGATGCTCGTCCCATCTGGAGGTAACCGTGGAGTTTTTATTTGACCTATGCGATTCTCACTCGCTCATGAAGGAGAAAAGAACACCTGACAGCTTCAGACGGGAACAGTGCATTTGACCAGATAAAAATGGAGGAAAGTTTGTGAAAGTATTTCCTCTAATAATTGCTCGAACTGTTCAGGCTGTGTCTTCAGACTCTGAACAAGGTGTTCTTCTAGAGAGAGTCCATTGGACTTTATAGACTTTATATTTCTTTCCCAAACATTACTCATAGCTCTGGGAAATGTAGCTTAAGGCCAGACACTACAGGTGAATGGGGATTTTTTTAAATGAGAAGATATCACTAGCCGCGTTTCCATTACCCTTCAAATTGCGCAAATTGAAATTGCGAATTGAAAATACGCCCAATGGAAACGCGTCAATTTCGCAAAAACTCCCATATATCGCAAAAAGGTTTTTACGCTCGCATGAGGTGGTTTTTCAGGCAATTCGAAAAAGGACATTTTCGCAAAACTGCAATGGAAACAGTTTTTTCGCATTTACAGGTCACCTGGTACGGTCATGCATTGCCCCCACACAGGGCCTACATATTATTATTTTTCCACTCAAGTATGTCTAATAATGAGATCTTATGTCGTTAAAACGACATATATTTTCTCCTAATAAGGAAAGTGGCGTAACTTTATAATGACGGACTCGGTGCAACCACAAATATCATAACTAGCTACAGGCCGACTGTAATTAACACATATATTCAAGACATGTATTAAAACAGAAAGACGCTATAGTTTCAGCTTTGCTCAAAGACTGAGGAAACAGGCCAGCACGTCAATCCATTCTCGACCATCTTGGTTTGCTTCTTATTTATTAAATATACAGCCAAATAGTTGATTAAACATTGATTAATATTAAAATACAATTTATACAAAACGAAATTAATTTTAAATTAAGACTTTCTAGAAAACACAATTTAATGAAATGCTCAATCCATGTCCCCGGACATATGCGCATCTGATTATGTGCTCTACTCATGCTGCTCACTTTTCATAATCAACATATGAGATTACAAGATTATAATATTTAGACATAGCCTAACTATACAGATAGGCTAAGTGCAAGACGTAATTATAAACAGTACACTGTCTACTTTTATTTGTGTTCACTCAATAACAGCAAAGGCTGTGGACTCTGCACAGATTATTTTGCACTCCACTCCAAACGCTGTCTTCATTTCAAAAATATATTTTGTTTATTAAACGAAAAGTTTTTCATTTCAAAAGCATTTCTAAATTCAGTTTATATTTACAATAAACTAAATTCCGAGCCAAAATAACGAAGTGGTAAAAAAACCTTTGAGTTACACCATGAAGATTCAAACATCTCGCTCGTCTCTGTATGTGGCAATGCGTCACAATAACCTGGCGTATGTAAAAGTCGATCATTCTTTATAGATGATGGTATGTTTGGACAGAAGACGAGTTCTTTATTAAACTTATAAAAAAAACAGGCCCAAAATCTCAAAATTGACCACTGCATGAAAAAACAATGCTTATGTGTCCCGCCTTAAATAAGCAGAACGGAAGAATCGGCTCCTTTTCACTTCATGAGTGTTTTGAATTGGCCACATCGCACAGGAAGTTGAACTGGATTTACAGGAAAAGGAATTTACAGTACTATAGTTTAAAGAAACCGAACACAGGTGCATTCTGGGAAATGTAGGCCTACTGTTCTTCTCCCTGATCCATAAAAGATCCGTACACACATTCCAGCTTTGTTCCAATTCACTAGTTGTTTTACTCGCTCTTTCCCCATGTAGAGTAAACGGCGAGTGTGTAATTCTGCGCCACTAATGGCACCAGACTGAACTGCAAAACTTTAGCATTGCTAGAGGTGCAGAAATGACTTTTCCCCTTCAGCAACACACATTTCGTTACAATTAATACCTTGGACCAATTTGTTTGGTATTAAATGGAGGTCTTACTTATAATCAGGATCATGACTGTGACTTAAAATGCATGAAAAGCATAGGGTGGCGTATAGATGTGGATAATGTCCCTGGTCAATAAGACACAGTGTTTAATACCGTTTGAATTGGCACCCTGGAGTGGAGTGTCATTTGGCGCTTGCATTACTCCTAATGGTGCAGCCATTAAACGCAACTGCCCTTGAATTAGGCTCACCTCTCAAACGCTCGCTCTGTTATTTCTCTGGCATTAGGTACATTACTGCAGCGAGCCTATTAGTCGTTTAAGCCACAGTTTGAAAGCTTTTGAATGCAGTCAATGAAAGGTATGTAATTGATATTTTTTATGAGGGCTCTTTTGTCGAGAGTCGAGTGAAGGAGATCGTCTGGAAGTCTGCCCGCTCTCCGAGTGGAAATGAGTGGGCGCTTTTGCACCTTGACGGACGGGCGGCAGGTGTTCGTGGGTGAGTCTGGACGCAGATCAGGTGAATCTCCGCAGGAGAGCCACGAAACACAGCGACTGAGCGAGACGAGAGAGCGTGAATCACCTGTGTGGGAGCTGCTCTGGTTACGGACAATGGTGTCCGAAAATCAAGGTTGGAAACAATATCGCGCTCCCACACGTGATTAAAGCAATAGCTCACACAGAATGGGATATTCTGTCATTCACGCTCTCATGCTATTCCAAAGCTTTTTCTTCTGTGATGCACAAAAGATGAAGTTTAGTCATTTTTTTATCTAGAAAAGCAAGGTTTGAAATTCATTTAACTGTATTTTTTTATTAGAAAAGCATAGTTTAAATTAGATGGATGGATGGAACTATAGACAGAACCATAGAATGATAGATGGATGGAACTATAGACAGAACGATAGATAGATGGATGGATGTATCAATAGATGGAATTATAGAACAATAGATTGGATGGATGGAACGATGGGTGGATGGGTCAATAGACAGAATGATAGAACGATAGATAGGATAGATGGATGGATAGATGAATGGATGGATGGAACTATAGACAGAACGATAGATGGATGGATGGATGGATGGATGGATGGATGGATGGATGGATGGATGGATGGATGGATGGATGGATGGATGGATGGATGGATGGATGGATGGATGGATGGATGGATGGATGGATGGATGGATGGATGGATGGATGGATGGATGGATGGATGGATGGATGGATGGATGGATGGATGGATGGATGGATGGATGGATGGATGGATGGACCAATAGACGGAATGATAGAACGATAGATAGGATAGATGGATGGATAGATGAATGGATGGATGGAACTATAGACAGAACGATAGATAGGATGGATGGATGGATGGATGGATGGATGGATGGATGGATGGATGGATGGATGGATGGATGGATGGATGGATGGAAATATAGACAGAACGATAGAACAATAGATGGATGGATGGAACTATAGACAGAATGATAGATGGATGGATGGAACTATAGACAGAATGATAGAACGATGGATGGATGGATCAATAGATGGAATTATAGAACAATAGATTGGATAGATGGATGGATAGATGAATGGATGGATGTAACTATAGACAGAACGATAGATAGATGGATGGATGGATGGACCAATAGGCGGAATGATAGAGCGATAGATAGGATAGATGGATGGATAGATGAATGGATGGATGGAACTATAGACAGAACGATAGATAGATGGATGGATGGATGGACCAATAGGCGGAATGATAGAGCAGTATATAGGATAGATGGATGGATAGATGAATGGATGGATGAAACTATAGACAGAACGATAGATAGGATGGATGGGTGGATGGAAATATAGACAGAACGATAGAACAATAGATGGATGGATGGATGGAACTATAGACAGAATGATAGATGGATGAATGGAACTATAGACAGAATGATAGAACGATGGATGGATGGATGGAACTATAGACAGAACGATGGATGGATGGATGGATGGATCAATAGACGGAATGATAGAGTAATAGATTGGATGGATGGAACGGTGGATGGATGGATCAATAGACAGAATGATAGAACGATAGATAGGATAGATGGATGGATAGATGAATGGATGGATGGAACTATAGACAGAACGATAGATAGATGGATGGATGGATGGACCAATAGGCGGAATGATAGAGCGATAGATAGGATAGATGGATGGATAGATGAATGGATGGATGAAACTATAGACAGAACGATAGATAGGATGGATGGGTGGATGGAAATATAGACAGAACGATAGAACAATAGATGGATGGATGGATGGAACTATAGACAGAATGATAGATGGATGGATGGAACTATAGACAGAATGATAGAACGATGGATGGATGGATGGATGGATGGATGAAACTATAGACAGAACGATGGATGGATGGATGGATGAATGGATGGATGGATGGATGGATGGATGGATGGATCAATAGACGGAATGATAGAGTAATAGATTGGATGGATTGAACGGTGGATGGATGGATCAATAGACAGCATGATAGAACGATAGATAGGATAGATGGATGGATAGATGAATGGATGGATGGAACTATAGACAGAACGATAGATAGATGGATGGATGGATGGACCAATAGGTGGAATGATAGAGCGATAGATAGGATAGATGGATGGATAGATGAATGGATGGATGGATGGAAATATAGACAGAACGATTGAACAATAGATGAATGGATGGAACTATAGACAGAATGATAGATGGATGGATGGAACTATAGACAAAATGATAGAACGATGGATGGATGGATGGATGGATGGATGGATGGATGGATGGATGGATGGATGGATGGATGGATGGATGAAACTATAGACCGAACGATAGATGGATGGATGGATGGATGGATGGATGGATGGATGGATGGATGGATGGATGGATGGATGGATGGATGGATGGAGCAATAGACGGAATGATAGAGCAATAGATTGGATGGATGGAACGATGGATGGATGGATCAATAGACAGAATGATAGAACGATAGATAGGATAGATGGATGGATGGATGGATGGATGGATGGATGGATGGAACAATGGATGGATGGATCAATAGACAGAATGATCGACAGAACAATAGAACGATAGATGGCTTGATCGATGGAATGATAGACAGAAAGATAGAACGATAGATAGATCAGACACTGATGTTGGACGAGAAGGCCTGGCTCTCAGTCTCCGCTCTAATTCATCCCAAAGGTGTTCTATCAGGTTGAGATCAGGCCAGTCCAGTTCCTCCACACCAAACTCGCTCATCCATGTCTTTATGGAGCGACGCTTTGTGCACTGGTCAGTCATGCTGGGACAGGAAGGGGCCGTCCCAAAACTGTTCCCACAAAGTTAGGAGCATGAAATGGTCCAAAATGTCTTGGTGAAGCATTAAGAGTTCCTTTCACTGGAACTAAGAGGCCAAGCCCAACCCCTGAAAACAACCCCACCCCATAATCCTCCCTCCACCAAACACTGTCAGGTGATGGATGGATGGATGGATGGAACCATGCAGGCTCAGTTCTGTGGCATTAATCTGTTTACCGGGCTCGGTTACACAAAGCTGCGTGTGACAGACTGTACTGCATTATAAAATCTGTGCCTGAATATAATCAGCTCAGTACAGTTAACCTGAGGCCATTCGCTGTTAATGTCGAGACTACATTAGCTGACATTTAACTCTGAAGGCCATTGGATCACTGATTGATGATCACTAAGCTGTGCACAATCACATATGCACAGTTAAACAGCCTTGACATGTCTGATTGGTGCAATATTTACAGTAGAGAGCAAATTTGTCAAGTATGTTTAGTTTGGCCTCCTCCGATCAGAAGTGATCCTGTGCACACATTACATCAGTGCAAGTTCATTTTCCATTAAACATTTGATAATATCTCCATCCCTGAACTAATGTAAGCAATGACAGCATAGATGAAGAAAAAATATACATAATGTACATTTTTACTATGATCCAAATTGGAAAAAAAGATGTCCTATTTCACCCTAATATATATATATATTTTACATTTATATATATCTAGGGCTGCACAATTTGGGAAAAACATCTAATTGTGACTATTCTGGTTAAAATTGCGATTTAAAAATGCGATTATTATTATTTTTTTATTTTTACAAATGAAAAGTGTGTATATAACATTTTGTGTTTATATATTAATATGGCTAATAATTATTATTATTATGATTATTATTATTGCTAAATAAAAATAAGAAATATTATTATTACAATAACATTTTCATTCTTAAAATTTTTAAATAGCATTTAAGAATAAATATAACAGTATAATAATAATAATAATAATAATAATAATAATAATAATAATAATAATAATAATAATAATAATAATAATAATAATAATAATATTTTACAGAGAACTTATTTTTCAACAAAAAAAATGATGGATTACCTGTTAGTATGCAGAAAGCCTTTGACTAAAAATCATTAGAAAGGTCTAAGGATTTATTATAAAAAAATAAAATAAAAAAATATGTTCATATATACTCTCTAAAAAATGCTGGGTTAAAAACAACCCAAGTTGGGTTGAAAATGGACAAACCCAGCAATTGGGTTGTTTTAACACAATTGGGTTGTTTTAACCCAGCAGTTGGGTTGTTTTAAGCAAACATTTAACCCAACCACTGGGTTAAAACAACCCAATAGCTGGGATTGTCCATTTCCAACCCAACTTGGGTTGTTTTTAACCCAGCCTTTTTTAGAGTATACATATATATATATATATATATATACACTCACCTAAAGGATTATTAGGAACACCTGTTCAATTTCTCATTAATGCAATTATCTAATCAACCAATCACATGGCAGTTGCTTCAATGCATTTAGGGGTGTGGTCCTGGTCAAGACAATCTCCTGAACTCCAAACGGAATGTCAGAATGGGAAAGAAAGGGGATTTAAGCAATTTTGAGCGTGGCATGGTTGTTGGTGCCAGACGGGCCGGTCTGAGTATTTCACAATCTGCTCAGTTACTGGGATTTTCACACACAACCATTTCTAGGGTTTACAAAGAATGGTGTGAAAAGGGAAACACATCCAGTATGAGGCAGTCCTGTGGGCCAAAATGCCTTGTTGATGCTAGAGGTCAGAGGAGAATGGGCCGACTGACTCAAGCTGATAGAAGAGCAACTTTGACTGAAATAACCACTCGTTACAACCGAGGTATGCAGCAAAGCATTTGTGAGGACACAACACGCACAACCTTGAGGCGGATGGGCTACAACAGCAGAAGACCCCACCGGGTACCACTCATCTCCACTACAAATAGGAAAAAGAGGCTACAATTTGCACGAGCTCACCAAAATTGGACAGTTATAGACTGGAAAAATGTTGCCTGGTCTGATGAGTCTGGATTTCTGTTGAGACATTCAGATGGTAGAGTCAGAATTTGGCGTAAACAGAATGAGAACATGGATCCATCATGCCTTGTTACCACTGTGCAGGCTGGTGGTGGTGGTGTAATGGTGTGGGGGATGTTTTCTTGGCACACTTTAGGCCACTTAGTGCCAATTGGGCATCGTTTAAATGCCACGGCCTACCTGAGCATTGTTTCTGACCATGTCCATCCCTTTATGACCACCATGTGCCCATCCTCTGATGGCTACTTCCAGCAGGATAATGCCCCATGTCACAAAGCTCCAATCATTTCAAATTGGTTTCTTGAACATGACAATGAGTTCACTGGACTAAAATGGCCCCCACAGTCACCAGATCTCAACCCAATAGAGCATCTTTGGGATGTGGTGGAACGGGAGCTTCGTGCCCTGGATGTGCATCCCACAAATCTCCATCAACTGCAAGATGCTATCCTATCAATATGGGCCAACATTTCTAAAGAATGCTTTCAGCTCCTTGTTGAATCAATGCCACGTAGAATTAAGGCAGTTCTGAAGGTGAAAGGGGGTCAAACACAGTATTAGTATGGTGTTCCTAATAATCCTTTAGGTGAGTGTATGTATATATATACCCTCGAGCAGAAACTCCACAGACGCCTCAGAGAAGTAATCGTTCGTTTTCAGGAAATCCCTAATGTGAAGCTCGCTCTGTATCTGAATAAAGGGAAGATAGAAACACTTTGACTGATTAAACATGAAGATAATACTTCTGTGATATGGTGTATTGAGTTCTTCAAGCCTTCTCGGGTATTTTCATAATAATAAAGTATTCAGTGCTGATTGACATTCTGTGATAAGAAGCCACATCAGCTCGACTGACGATATGAAGTGAGTTAAAACATGTTATTAAACGTTGTATTTAGTTGAACAGGTTTATGAACGCTTCACATTACTAGTTTGTGAAGATGTTTGACGTGTGTTGCTTTTTTAAACGCACGTTATAAGTGACTCAGGGTCTTTCAGCCCTATTTAAAATGTATTAAATATTAAATAAATTCAGTTAAAAATAATGATCGTTAATATCACGTTTACACTAATGATATCACATTACAGTAGTCAACAGACGAGCTTAAATGTCATAAAAATACAGAACAGAACAGAACACTTTGCTTCAGTTGGAAACGTGGCATTTTAAAAATGTTGTGAATGCCATTTCATATTTTATTTTAATGAAGGCAGTGTTTTGGAGTTTGCAGACAGCAAAGTGGCATTTAAAGAGTCAGCGAAACTGTGCAGAGTGAAAATTCAATATGGCTTCGTTATCTGTGCGATCAGTAATCGTGTCTCTCATCTCTGTGTCACAGCAATTCAATCTCTGAGACTTATTGTTTTGTACTGTCTTCCTCTTATTGCCTTCACTTGCTTTCTATCTATCCATCTTCTTTACCTTCTCTTTTTAGTTAGTCTTTCCTGGGCTCCATCTCTCTCTGTCGGACAGCATTTGGTGTAATTGCTGAAGTTTCGCGATCACTATTGCAGGGATTTAAAGGAACCCCTGACACTGGGAATTAAACTTCAGCACGTGACACTGTGTGTGCTGCGCTCTTCTGTACTGACATCAATGGACAAAACAACGGCCAATAAACAATGACAGATAGATCTTTTCCTTTCTCCCCTCATTTTTTTCATTTCATTCCCTCTTTTCTCTTAAGCTTTCTCTTTCTCTCAGCTTGCCCTTTCTCTCTCTCTCTTTCTCTCTCTCTAGCTTTTTCATTCATTCTAGGAATATAAAATCCTTTCCAAGAGCTGTAAAAATGAAAAACCTTAATATTCATAACTGCTGTTTCACAGTAACTCAAAGGGCAACTATAATCAGTCACATAGGCAGACGAAGAGAACAAACACACAATGGCTGTGTACAATAGCATACTATACAGTGTACTGGATTATAACTTTGTTACTTTTTGAAAAATAAATATTAAGTGGATGGATGCATTGATGGATGGATGATGCAAGGATGGATGGATGGATGATGCAAGGATGGATGGATGGATGATGCATGGATGGATGGATGGATGGATGGATGGATGGATGGATGGATGCATGGATGGATGCATGGATGATGCATGGATGGATGGTTGGATGGATGGATACATGGATGGATGGATGGATGGATGGTTGGATGGATGGATACATGGATGGATGGATGGATGCATGGATGGATGGATGCATGGATGCATTGGGGGAATGGATGCATTGATGGATGGATGAATGCATGGATGGATGCATGGATGATGCATGGATGGATGCATGCATGCATGCATTGGGGGAATGGATGCATTGATGGATACATGGATGGATGGATGGATGCATGGATGGATGGATGGATGCATGGATGGATGGATGCATGGATGGATGGATGGATGCATGGACGGATGGATGCATTGGGGGAATGGATGCATTGATGGATAGATGGATGGATGGATGGATGGATGGATGGATGGATGGATGGATGGATGCATGGATGGATGCATGGATGGA
This sequence comes from Romanogobio albipinnatus, assembly GCA_023566225.1. Classification (NCBI taxonomy): domain Eukaryota; kingdom Metazoa; phylum Chordata; class Actinopteri; order Cypriniformes; family Gobionidae; genus Romanogobio; species Romanogobio albipinnatus. Next base: position 3,514,003 of record CM042250.1, on the reverse strand, counting down.
TGGATGCATGGATGGAAGGATACATGGATGGATGGATGGATGGATATTTATTTCAGTAAATAAATGCAGTTATTTTCCAACTCTGACCAAAAAGTCCAAATTAAATTGCTTCTGCAACCTTTACCTCTGTAATGTGACTTATTTCCAAGGGAAACTGATGTTCAATGAAAAAAATGGATTGATATTATTCATTATGCATATGCAGAAATGGGTTGGATAGTGAAAACGGAATCTTTTGCAGCATGTTATTCCAAATATATTCAGGCATGTCACACTGCCTTTTATTTCTAAATTATGATAATTTCTGATGTAAAATCATACTAACATTATAAGTGCAATCCTTATGTGTGTGCTTGAGCGAGGAATAGACTTTATATTCATTTCTCATTAAATTCTACTAAAAACTAATGATCTGAGCTGCTCTTCACATGGACGATATACCGCTCTACCTTTACTGCACGACAACAGGCCTTTACACCATAATGAGAGAAACATCGTCTTTCCGGTTGCAAAATTTAATGTTTGATTCAATGCGTTTCTTACCATTTCTTTGCATTGATTTACTTGCAATTTATGAGTGAAAATGGTTTAATATCCAACACCCTTTTGTTAGTGTATGAAAGAGCAGTCCCAGAGAAATAACCTCGTCCTCTGTGCATGTCAGAGTCAGTTTGGCCCAAACCAAAGTTCACAGGCTCAGAGCTCAACCTGAGGAGAGATGCACCAGAGTGCAGGTCTCAGAAGTTTCTAGAGTGTTGGAGCGGCGGGGCTGTGCTCTGGGCTCTGAAGCGGCGGCTCTAAGCCCTTCATTCACTCCTCAGCGCTCAGCTGGGATTAAACCCAATCACTACAGCCACTGAGTCAGAACACACGCACAATAACAGATGGGCACACGCACACAGATGGAACCGCAGAAAGACAGCGATTGGAATTCAAAACTTTCAGCTTCTGTCCATTTGTTTTGTGTGTGTGTGTGTGTGATGGGTAGGTTTAGGGGTAGGGGTAGTGTGCGTGTGTGTGTGTGTGTGTGTGTGTGTGTGTGTGTGTGTGTGTGTGTGTGTGTGTGTGTGTGTGTGTGTGTGTGTGTGTGTGTGTGTGTGTGTGTGTGTGTGTGTGTGTGTGTGTGTGTGGCCTGGTAAACCCTACGTTATGGAGACAAAATGTCCCCACAAACTAAGATGGCAATATCCAAAATCCTCATCCTTGTGGGGACATTTTTTGGTCCCCATGAGGAAAACATCTTATAAATCAGACTAAGTGATGTTTTTTGAAAATGTAAAAATGCAGAATGTCTCCTGTGATGGGTAGGGTTAGGGGCAGGGGCAGTGTGTGTGTGTGTGTGTGTGTGTGTGTGTGTGTGTGTGTGTGTGTGTGTGTGTGTGTGTGTGTGTGTGTGTGTGTGTGTGTGTGTGTGTGTGTGTGTGTGTGTGTGTGTGTGTGTGTGTGTGTGTGTGTGTGTGTGTGTGTGTGTGTGTGTGTGTGAGATAAAAAATAAAAAATGAAGGAGCACAACTGTTTCCGACATTGATAATAATCATAAATCCTCATATCTGAATGATTTCTGAAGGGTCATGTGACACTAAAGACTGGAGCAATGATGCTGCAAATACAGCTTTGATCACAGAAATAAATTATATTTTAAAGCTATTTAAACTGGAAACATATATTCCATTAAACACTTTTATCAAACAGAACTACAATATTGTCAAACATGTATTCTCCATCACACTGAAATGAACATCAGAGCATGATTCCTCTCGTCTGTCTGATCAGCCTCTCTAATTCACTCCAGTTGACTGAAGCGGCGATTTGTCTGAGTTTAATTGAAAATCTTTTGAGACAAGCAGAAGTGGATGAGAATAAACAGGATAATGGGTCTGATGGCAAGTAAACATGACAAACACACAAAAGTGGAGTGGGTGTGGAAATCCAACGCTAATCTACATATCTACTCAGACGATGTAAGAGTTCTCTGGAAAACCTCTCTGTTTGTTTAATTCAGACACCCAGACAGTGACAAGATGCCCTCAATCAGCATGTTGAAGAGGTGAAAGATCAACGCCTACTTCATCATCGCAACCCCGGCCCCGCCCACTGGAGTGTTAGTGAGATGACGAGGAGAGAAGAGCGAAACTAAAAATAACATCACCTTCCAAAGGATCCTAATGCTAGGAATGAGCTTATTTATTCTCATCAATGTGAATGTCTCAGTTGAGCATTATTTATGTGTATTCGCTACATTTCACTGCAACCTTTCATGCCACCATCTGAATATAATGCTATAGAGATCTAAATATAATGCTATAGAGATCTAAATATAATGCTATAGAGATCTAAATATAATGCTAAAGATCTGAATATAATGCTATAGATCTGCATATAATGCTATAGATCTGAATATAATGCTATAGATCTGAATATAATGCTAAAGATCTGAATATAATGCTATAGATCTGCATATAATGCTATAGATCTGAATATAATGCTATAGAGATCTGAATATAATGCTATAGATCTGCATATAATGCTATAGATCTGAATATAATGCTATAGAGATCTGAATATAATGCTATAGATCTGAATATAATGCTATAGAGATCTAAATATAATGCTATAGAGATCTAAATATAATGCTATAGAGATATAAATATAATGCTAAAGATCTGAATATAATGCTATAGATCTGCATATAATGCTATATATCTGAATATAATGCTATAGATCTGAATATAATGCTATAGATCTGCATATAATGCTATAGATCTGAATATAATGCTATAGATCTGAATATAATGCTATAGATCTGAATATAATGCTATAGATCTGAATATAATGCTATAGATCTGCATATAATGCTATAGATCTGCATATAATGCTATAGATCTGAATATAATGCTATAGATCTGAATATAATGCTATAGATCTGCATATAATGCTATAGATCTGAATATAATGCTATAGATCTGAATATAACGCTATAGATCTGAATATAATGCTATAGATCTGAATATAATGCTATAGATCTGAATATAATGCTATAGATCTGCATATAATGCTATAGATCTGAATATAATGCTATAGATCTGCATATAATGCTATAGATCTGAATATAATGCTATAGATCTAAATATAATGCTATAGAGATCTGAATATAATGCTATAGAGATCTAAATATAATGCTATAGAGATCTGAATATAATGCTATAGAGATCTAAATATAATGCTATAGAGATCTGAATATAATGCTATAGAGATCTGAATATAATGCTATAGAGATCTAAATATAATGCTATAGAGATCTGAATATAATGCTATATAATGCTATAGAGATCTGAATATAATGCTATAGAGATCTGAATATAATGCTATAGAGATCTGAATATAATGCTATAGAGATCTAAATATAATGCTATAGAGATCTAAATATAATTCTATAGATCTGAATATAATGCTATAGATCTAAATATAATGCTATAGATCTGAATATAATGCTATAGATCTAAATATAATGCTATAGATCTGAATATAATGCTATAGAGATCTAAATATAATGCTATAGATCTGAATATAATGCTATAGATCTAAATATAATGCTATAGATCTGAATATAATGCTATAGATCTGAATATAATGCTATAGATCTGAATATAATGCTATAGATCTGAATATAATGCTATAGAGATCTAAATATAATGCTATAGATCTGAATATAATGCTATAGATCTGAATATAATGCTATAGATCTGAATATAATGCTATATATCTGAATATAATGCTATAGAGATCTAAATATAATGCTATAGAGATCTAAATATAATGCTATAGATCTGAATATAATGCTATAGATCTAAATATAATGCTATAGATCTGAATATAATGCTGTAGATCTGAATATAATGCTATAGATCTAAATATAATGCTATAGATCTGAATATAATGCTATAGAGATCTAAATATAATGCTATAGATCTGAATATAATGCTATAGATCTGAATATAATGCTATAGATCTAAATATAATGCTATAGATCTGAATATAATGCTATAGATCTGAATATAATGCTATAGATCTAAATATAATGCTATAGATCTGAATATAATGCTATAGATCTGAATATAACGCTTTAGATCTGAATAAGACGCTATAGATCTGAATATAATGCTATAGATCTGAATATAATGCTATAGATCTGAATATAATGCTATAGATCTGAATAAGACGCTATAGATCTGAATATAATGCTATAGATCTAAATATAATGCTATAGATCTGAATATAATGCTATAGATCTGAATATAACGCTTTAGATCTGAATAAGACGCTATAGATCTGAATATAATGCTATAGATCTGAATATAATGCTATAGATCTAAATATAATGCTATAGATCTAAATATAATGCTATAGATCTGAATATAATGCTATAGAGATCTAAATATAATGCTATAGATCTGAATATAATGCTATAGATCTAAATATAATGCTATAGATCTAAATATAATGCTATAGATCTGAATATAATGCTATAGAGATCTAAATATAATGCTATAGATCTGAATATAATGCTATAGAGATCTAAATATAATGCTATAGATCTGAATATAATGCTATAGATCTAAATATAATGCTATAGATCTAAATATAATGCTATAGATCTAAATATAATGCTACAGATCTAAATATAATGCTACAGATCTAAATATAATGCTATACTATAGATCGGAATATACACTCTAAAAAATGCTGGGTTAAAAATAACCCAAGTTGGGTTGAAAATGGACTAACCCAGCAATTGGGTTGTTTTAAGCAAACATTTAACCCAACCGGTGGGTTAAAACAACCCAATGGCTGGGTTAGTCCATTTACAACCCAACTTGGGTTATTTTTAACCCAGCATTTTGTAGACTGTAATGCTATAATAAACCGTTTTCCCGATTAGTTAACCTTGAGAGCTGTAATTGTAAAAACGTGCTAAAAGTTCCACATGTAACACTAGCTATTTCATATGCAAAGATATCAGCCAATCACAGCAGTGGGCGTTTATAGTGAAGCCTCACAGCAGCCAATCACAGCAGTGGGCGTTTACACTGAAGTCTCACAGCAGCCAATCACAGCAGACATGCCCCTTCTACACTACTACTGTTTTAACCCAGCAATTGGGTTGTTTTAACCCAGTGAATGGGGCGTTTTAACCCAGCGGTTGGGTTAAATGTTTGCTTAAAACAACCCAATCGCTGGGTTAGTCCATTTTCAACCCAATCTGGGTTGTTTTTAACCCAGAATTTTTAGAGTGTAGCAGAGCGTTAAAATCAGAGGGCCTTTTATTTCTAAATGACAAATGTTGATGTAAAAATCATACTAACATCATAAGTGCACCCCAGGAAACATTATAAAACAATGGAGTTCATGACCCCTTCACCACTACACTACACTCTAAAAAAATGCTGGGTTAAAAATAACCCAAGTTGGCTTGAAAATGGACTAACCCAGCAATTGGTTCGTTTTAACCCAGCGATTGGGTTGTTTTAAGCAAACATTTAACCCAACCGCTGGGTTAAAACAACCCAAATGCTGGGTTAGTCCATTTTTTAACCCAACTTGGGTTATTTTTAACCCTTTAGGCACCAGAGGTTTTTTCCTAAAACATTCGATTTTGACATCTTAATTTCCAAAGGCTATATCTTAAAAGTGATAAAAGATAGAGACTTTCTGTAAATTAGAGAAATGTTAAGGATGACCCAAAGTTTATGTAGGGATAACATTTTCCCATCTAATTTGCATATTATGACGTCATATGGTCGTGGCCATCGTGGATTATAGAATTTTCATGAAAAGTCACATGTTTAAATGATAAAATGCAGCACTTCTTTGCCTCCAAAATGTCCCTCACCTTCTGTATGGTATATCGCACAATACTGAATGTTCAGGTAAATAGTAAACAAACTGTGTAAATCATCACTAATAAATGGTAGAAACAAACCGAATGCATGTAGCAGTTGGCCTTTTGCTGTAGAGATTTTCCATTTACTGCATACAGTAGGCACTCTGATTCCATGTATGGGGCACATGTAAATTATTCATATGGCAAACAAACACAAGTAGACAAGACCTGTTTAGTTCAAAAGCTCACTCGCCACGGCAAGGCAGAGATCATGAGTGAGATGACGAGAGAGACAGGCGCGCGCGCGCCCGCCGAGTGTGCACAGTTCGGACTACTGTCATTGCGACTCCCCACCCTGCCTCCACGTTGCCCCCAAACTGTCCTATGAATACTTCACCCTCGTCTAACATACCCAGTGGCATTAGACAAAGTCTCCACCACAATATTGTCGCCGCGATTGCAGAGAAGATAAAAATCTCCCGTCTCGTTCCCCACAACACTAACACGCCTGCTAACTTCGCGATGAACACTCCGACCCCGGGAAACATTGATTCCACCAGAAGACCCAACACTTCATTGCGGGTAAGCTTTATTGATGCCATTAGAAAATAATAATCTAATGCAAATACTCGCTGACGTTGACAATATTGCTCTGATAAAATGGCTCACTCGCACACTAGCTCCGCATTTGTTTGCACTGATTCAATGCGCTCTTGCTCAAAGATTTTGTATAGAAGCATGAAGTTTTTTGAGTCAGGGATGAAGTATGACATGTCTGCCATCTAGTGGAGGGGAGGTCGAACGAAATTTGACACCCTCTTTGACAAAAACTCGACCATGGCGCCTAGAGGGTTAACCCAGCATTTTTTAGAGTGTAGCACTTTATTCTCAAATAAAACTTAATTTAGTAATTTTATGAGCTATTTACCTCATTGGCACCGTGAGATTTGCCTCCACAATGCAGGGTTTTTATGTTTTACATGTGTTCCTTACAAAGACAGCAGAGCCTCACACACACACACACACACACACACTTGTGCAGGTACCATAAGTGCTGACACCGGCTGAACAGCCTCAACAGTTATTGTACAAAAGCCAAGCGTGGGCTGAAGAGGACACCATGAGGGCACTCACAGCTGCCGTCCTGTTCCACACAAACAAACAGAGACAGACACGTCGCCACATTGTGTCCGTCACCTGCACTTGTAAAGCAAATAGAGGACACACACATTCACACACAAACACCGTCACCCTGAAAAACCCTTTGTGGCGCTCTGATGTTGATACGAATATCATCTCTGGATGTGTGTTTGGCTAGAGGCAGAAGGGAAGGTCAGCTTTTCGGGTCTCATAAGCTCTGTTACCCGTCAGCGCCCTCGCTGTCTATGATCGACATAGTCAGCTATACCTTCTGAGACAGCATCCTCAGAGGTGACATTTGAGATGCACTACATAGGCAGCAGCGTCTCACAAACTGTGCTTGACACACAACTGATTCCAAATATCATTTCATGCATGTTGCCAAGAACTTCATACTCTAACAAGAGAACAATCATATACGCTAGATATTTATACGATGAAGAAAAGTGTGTTAAACAAACATTAAAATTAAACTAATTAGTATCTTGTCAACTAATAAATAAGCTTAAATTGAAGTACTAAAATTACTAAAGCTTAAATAAAACTATATTATAGGAATATAGGAAGGAATATCTGAAGAACAAATAATGTTGAAACTAGAAATTGATCTTGTTTTTTTCTATCACCTTAATTGCATAGAACTCAGTGCCATAAGTATTGTTTTTCCAAAGTTTGAATGCCTGCAACTCAAAAAGTTTTAAAGATATCTCAATATAATACTAGATTCTGGTTCTTAACAAACTTTTCTTTTAAAATGTTAATTTTCAAGGCCTTATACCGTTCAGTCCCATAGATATGGGGGTCAATTGTTGAATTGTATCTTTCAGTGATCAAAAACCAAACATGGTTCACTTTGCACTTTAAAAGAGGAACGTCTGAAGAATACATAATGTTTAAACTAGAAATGCATCTTTTTTCCCTTACACAAAATCGCATAAAACATCTCCGAGTACCAAAAATCCAGTGAAAATGGTCAAGTTGAGGCACATTAACTTGCTTTTAAAAAGTGTATTTATAAGAATCTATATTTGCATCAGTTTTAGGGATAGTTTGGAAGATGGGTTTTGTTCAATTTAATAGCTTTTGAAGTTAGCAACAGTTCAAATACACAGTATCTCAACTACACTTTACCATATTGACATCCCAATATTTCTGGGATTGAACAATATAGGGCGATTAAAAATAAACCATAATCTTAAATTACATTAAAGGGGTGATGAATTAAGAAATCAACTTTCCTTTGAGCCTTTGATATATAAAAGTTCATCGTGATATAAGAATATCCTGTAAGTTTCGAAGGCTGGAGGCGGAGAAGGCTGGAGAAGGTGGAGAAGGTGTTATTGGTTCATTCGTGATCAGACTCGGACTTGTAACGCCAGGGCTTGCAAAGTGTGTGTGTGTGTGTGTATGGTTTGCGGTTATATTCACATCAGGCCGACCAAGTAATACAAAAATAACATTCCTTTCTTGCGCGCGCATGCGTGCGTGTGTGTGTGTGTGTGTGTGTGTGTGTGTGTGTGTGTGTGTGTGTGTGTGTACGGTTCGCGGTTATATTCACATCGGGCCGGCCAATACAAAAATAACATTCCAATCAATCGCGGGTGGATGAGAGATAAATCACTGTGTTTGTTTGATGAGCCCTGAGAGCATTTCCCCAGACGATTCCCACATGTACTGAGGGGAGCTGAAGCTCATTAAATATGCAAATCTTATCCAATCCTAGCCGTGGGCGTTCACTTCCAAGTCTTCAGTGCGGCACGCCCATCAAAACTGAGAGTTTCTTCAGAGAGCCTCAAAACCAAGGCAGAAAATAGCCTATTACTTATTCATTATGATGTTTCTGAATGTAAAAACCACGCAAATGTCATAAGTTGACCTCAGACAACAGTATAACAACATAAAAAAGCCAGTTCATGACACCTTTCTTAAACGCATCTTGAGTTAATATGTACATTTCAGAAAAATACTTTTTGCCAATTGTTTTGATAGAGTGAAACAAGATACATAGTCTAGTTTCAGTGTTATTTGTTCATTCTTCTTTAAACACAGTAAGTATCAACTGTTTACAAAAATAGCCTACATTTGGTTTTTGACCATTAAAAATAGGTAAAACTCAACAATTTAGACATGGAGTCTATGGGACCGAACCATATAGGGCCTTTAAAATTAAGATTACAAAAGAAAAGTTTATTAAGAATGAGAATCTAGAAGAATATTAAAAGATATATTGAATACTTTTAGAGTTACAAGCATGCAAACTTTGGAAAAACAATACTTATGGCACCCAGACAGGTGTGTTCTATGCAATTGAGGTGATTGGAAAAAAACAACAAAACAAGATACATTTCTAGTTTCAACATTATTTGTTCTTCAAATACTCCTCTTTAAATATGAAAAAGTACCAGCTGTATCCAAATTGACCCACATTTGGTTTTCGACCACTGAACTTTACTACGCATTGAGATTTCCATATCACTGGGATTGAACCATCGAGGGCCTTTAAAATGGAGAAACCAACAGAAAAGCTTATTAAGAACCAGAATCTAAAAGGATTTTAAGATATCCTTAATACTCCTTGAGTTACAGGTATGCAAACTTGAGACAAAAAACACAAGAACTGCTTTTTTCCCATTTTTGAACCATCACCGTTGGCATATAATGCAACAAAGATTTCTAAAGTCAACAGATTTAACTAATAGATATACCAATCTCTGTGTGATAATAAAATAATGATGCTGCCATCTTTCTAAAGTCATCTTTATTACCCCTATTACAAATGACCCCTGTAATTTGGCTCCAAATCTCAGGTGAAAATTGTCATTTTGGCCCTCCTCTACAAAACAGTGGATTACTCAGTAAATATACATCCATGGCATCTGATATTTTCGGCTTTCCTCACTATTTATGTTTGTCTTTCTACAGAACAAATATTAACAAAAGCTAAAATTTTAACTCTGGTTGAGTTGAGTTGTTATTTCATGTAGTTAGATCGATACTTTTCAATGAATACTTTTCGATATTAAACAGCCAAACAGTTTAATTCACCAATATTTGTCCATTTTAAGATTATCTGATAGATTAGATTTTAGATTGTTAGATTATTTAGTTCATACTTATTGACATTTTCTAGTCATATTAGAATTGATTAGGAACAAAACCAGTCTCCATATCCCTGTTTTCCCCACATTAAACAATATGAATATGCAAACTGACCAGTTTCAAGACCCAACATGAACGGTCAAGCCTAAAAAGTGGACTGAAATCTGGTCACTATCACAGCCATGCAAGACCAATTAAAAAATACTACACTCTAAAAAATGCTGGGTTGTTTTAACCCAAATTAACCTATGTTTCACACAAATTTGCGTTGAAACAACCCAGCATTTTTTCGAGTGTAGAATGAACACGTCACACAGGCCCGTCGCAAGGGGGGTGCGAGGCCCTGTGCGAACGCGATGTGCGAGGCCCATGGGTATATTAACGGGGGTATACTGTTTCTATAGTGATGTATTATTAGTTGTTTATGTGGATATTTAAGGGGGAAAATAAAATAAATTCAGTTTAACAGCATTAAGTTCAAGAAGTTAAACTGTAGGCTACCTGAACTGCGCAGTGCGCACATTTTGACGTTTAAATGTTGTAAATTATGAATTTACAACGCGTTTGCAAAACGGCCTGAATCCACTTGAATGAGTTTGGACTGCTCTCTCACTGAATCATCTGAAGCCATTTCTCAGTCAGTAAAATAAACAGACAGTACTGAGAGAACAACCAGCTCTGTTGTTCAGTTGTTTTCCTCTGTGAATATGCGCTAAATGGATGTTTGACTATTTAATTGCTTATTGCAGTAAACGTTTAAAACGTCTAGAGATAGAGTAGCCTATAGGCTTTACTCGTTCTGCAGCACTGATGCTCCGAAAGGTGCGTAATAATTAGACTATATGGTTATTTAACTTTATAGTGTTAAATAAAAAACCTTTTGTGCGTACGTCAGCTGAAATGCAGGCGTCCTGCTTTCTCCGTCCATGCAATAAATGCACATCCTTCAATGAGCGCGCGTTTCTATAGCCTATTTACTTGAATTTCTTAGGTAGCGAAATATCTATGGTTTAACCCATTTCAGAGGCAGCAAAAATCAAATTTGAATGGACTGATTAAAGCTCTCTACGAACTTGAGGTGCGATGCCTGCTGACTGACATGCGCATGAATCACTGTCACGCGCGTTAATCACTGTCTCACGCAAAGAGAAATATTGTAGCCTATAGTTACTGCATAGCCTAATACATTTTTAACAAGCAGAATAATACAGCATTATGACACGTTTTTAGCTGTGTCTTTTTAACTATTATAGTATTGAAGGACAAAAACATAAACTTTAACTGTCGCCTTTTACATCAAGTCAGCTGTCACTTTACTTTGCGAGGCCCTGGTGAGGCGCGAGGCCCTGTGCGGGCGCACACTTGGCACAGCCCTTGCGACGGCACTGACGTCACATTTCTAAAAACTGCACACTTAAATAAAACAGAGAGAAAAATGTTTCAATAATATCTCCCTACTGTGTTTCTGAATAGCTCAGAAGTACCTAAAGTCAACTTAAAGTCATGAACTAAAACATAAAGTCAATGCTGTCTAGGTAGGCAGCTCACTACACTTTAGAACAGAGTCTCGTAATAAACACAGCAGCAGAGATGAAGAGAGAGACAGAGACAGAGCGGACGAGATAGTCGGAGAGAGATGACAGCCAACAATGTTCTTTTAGGTACTGACATGGCAGTGTTATCTTAGTCTATCAAGCCGCCCCACTCTCTTCCACACACACACACACACACATACACACACAGTCTGGAGCTCAAGGGCGAACTGTTTATTTTTGCTTCTCATCTCGTTGCCCTTTACTTCAATCACGTTCATGTAGCTTCAGATCCGCCGCAGCAATCATGAAGCGCTGCGAGAAAAAAGAAAGGTCACACGGAGCACGTGGTGACAGATATCTGTGGCGCTGAGTTATTGTATTTTTCATATTCAGGAGGGAAAGATCTGCAGTGAGATGACATCGTTGTAATGTAGGCACTTTGGTGAACAGACAGCGCTTGTGTTCGACAACGCTCGCCGGCCGTGTTTTCCGTGCACGTGTGTGTTCGTGTGCATCGGAGCTGGTGTTCGAGACGTCCATGAGCACACACACACACATACACACACACACACACACACACACACACACACACACACACACACACACACATGCATGTGTGTCAGATTGGGGGGCTTTGAAGAAAATATGCAGAGCCAGCCAGCTCTCAAAGCAATTACAACAGATTGGCAAATTAAAATGGAGGCCTTGAGCAAACGGAGCGTGGAAACGTGGATAGACGGTTGGATGTTGAGGGGGGCAAAATCATTTCAATGATACTAGCAGCTCAGAGCAATTCAACATCCCACCTCCAAAATCAGCACTCGCTCAGTTCATTACATTTGCATGGACTCAAAACCAGTCGCTGCCTATTTCAAGACCAAACGGTCCCGTCTAAAATGGGAAATGACATCAGATTGACTGCCATTTACTGACTGACATGCTTGAATTTAGTATGTTAATATAATGCATTAGCAGTAACCTACGTTAATTTTATGACGTATACTTAAGTAATGTTCAAGTATATTTTGTAGTAAGTATACTAATATCAGTAACTAGTGTAAGTGTACTATTTCAATACAGCTTAGGACTAAATCGGCCCACTTTAAGTACATAAAAGTATACGTTTAAGTGTCCTATGAGTGTAACCGTAATAAACTTTAAGTGCACGACTACGTTTCTCATTAGTACTGCATCTGTACAACAAGTGACCTTATAAGTATACTAGTAGTTTACTATTTTAATACTTGCAGCACATTATTTTAGTTTATGAAAGTACACTTTGTGGCTACTCAGTGAACTACAAGTATAATTGCACGTTTTAAGTGAACTTAACATCATACTTATCTATGATAAGTTTACTATTTATATATTATCTTTGCACTTTAAAGGTGCAGTGTGTAGTATTTATGAGGATCTATTGACAGAAATGCAATATAATACACGTAACTATGTTTTCAGTGGAGTATAAAGACCTTACATAATGAAGCATTATGTTTTTATTACCTTAGAATGAGCCGTTTCGATCTACACACACCGCGGGTCTCTTACAGTGAAGCCGCCATTTTGTGCTGCCATGTTTCTACAGTGGCCCTAAAGGGACAAACTTCTCTACAGAGCACTAGATACTCTCTGCTGTCTCAGACGACAAAATCTTTGTCCTGTGTCAGCCACCGTAGCTTCTCTCTGTGCTTCGAAAGGGAGGGGTGAGTGGTGTGTGATTGCAATTCACAACCTCACCACTAGATGCCGCTAAAACTTACACACTGCACCTTTAAGTATACTACTATGGTACTACTTAGGTATAATTTTTTTATATTTAATATTATAAATTCCTTTAACTGTACTTTAACTCTTACCATTTTAAAAACATTTTATTCTAGCTACTACATTCATCCTTTTTTGATCAACACTTGAAGGTGGGTAAGTTTCATAAAAAGTTACTTTTTAACCAAAAAAAAAACATTTTTGTCAAAGACTACATCCAGATCAGATTCAGAACGATGATCAAAATACAGATGGAGTCCATCAACACCCCAAATCTTAACAGTCCTAGAGCTCATCCTGGATCGACATTTCATTCAGTAACATTACACTCTAAAAAAAAAAGGTTCTATATAGCACCAAAAATGGTTCTTCGTCGTAATCATAGGGGAACCACTTTTGGTGCTATATAGCACCATATCTTAACATATTATGTATATGGTAGCGGTGCTATATAGCACCTTAGTTAGCGGTGCTATATAGCACCTTAGTCAAAGAACCGGTGAAGAACCTCTGAAGAACCGCTGAAGAACCACTGAAGCACCAAAATTGGTGCTATATAGCACTAAAAAAGGTTCCCTCATGATTACGAGCCAAAAACCATTTTTGGTGCCATATAGAACCTTTTTTTTTTAGAGTGTAGGCCGTTTTGATTTATATGATGTCTAATTTTGATGATCGCGTTATTTTTCATATGCATCTACCTACATACGATCGCTTGTCTCTGCTTCTTCTTCACCTGTGTTTTGATCAGGAGATTCTGAACTCTTTCAGAAGATGTGTAATAGCGCCCCCTACCGTATAACAGTGAAAAGACGAATAGCTGGAACATGATGTCAATGGCGGGTGGAAAGAGTAAAGTACGTAGATTTTAGGCAAATTCCTATATGTACACTACCAGTGGACTAGCCCACACAAAAATTCAGATACTCATATTTAGGGACAAATCTGGGGCTGGATTCATGAAAATCTTCTTAAGAAAGAAGTTAAGAAAATTCTTAAGATAAATTCTAAGAAGTTCGTAAGAATGTTCCTAAGTGCAATTCTTGAAAAATTCTTAAGAAGTTCTCAGATATTTTCTTAAGAACATCTTCATTTTTTACTTAATAAAAGGTGTTATTTGGTGTTATTTTATTGAAAGGTCTTACTGAAGACTCGCTGACTCTCTTTTTTTGCGCTTCCTGCAGATTACCGTAGATATCATCATAGGTGTGCAGACTATTCTCGTCGTGACTGGCTTGACGGGAGTAAATCAATCAATGCCGTGTCGGTAAAATAATTATTTTATAAGAGCCTAGCCGTTTATCAAGAACGCTGCTCGGGTACCAAAGATCGGCCGTTAGATCTACACAAGGCGAATCATATCTCAGAGACATCAGAGCCAGCGGCAGACGTCTGAAGGACTGGCCGAGGAAAGGCTGCTCTCGTCGGGGATAACGAGCGCTGAACACCCGCTGATCGCCTGGATCTCACAACTCCGAAAACGACAGATAAAATTGTCAAATAGGCGCTCTCTTTATAAATAAACCACAGATTTGAGCTTTAAACAAGTACATTCTCGCCTGAAAAGTCTTAAAACTACAATTTGTGACACATTATCAGTAGTATTTTTAAATTACGCAGGGTTTCTTGTCCGCTTTTGACGCCATTGGTTGTTGCAAACTGGTTGCTGGTTTTATACTCGTCCATATGGTACTATTAGTTATAAATATTATATTTAGCTAGCTACTGTTATGTTGTAATGCTTAATATTTGAAACAACCCAATACATTTGTTAAACATCTTACATTTGGCTCTCTCTTTTTCTTATAAGTGACTCAAATAACTTTTTCATCATTCAGCTAAGTGTTATACATCATTAAGAACATTGTTTTTGTGAATATGAATACTTCTTAAATTTTATCTTAAGAAGAATCATAAGAAAAAGATTCTTAAGAAAAGTTTTTGGGAATACAAAATATTCTTATATTTTTTCTCAAGTTAGAAAATAAAAAGAAATTGACAGTTAAGAATAATTTTATTCTTAAGAACGTTTTGTGAATCCGGTCCCTGTTTTCTTTATAAATCAATATTTTCAAACAATGTAAGTTTATAAGATAGTTTTACTATAGTAATAGGCTACCAACCTGGTTTCTCCCAAGGTTTATTTTTCTCCATTAGGTCACCTGATGGGGTTTTGGTTTCCTTGCCACTGTTGCCTCTGGCTTGGCGTGCTCAGTTGGGGACACTACATTTTTCAACTAAACATCGAAATAAATCTAATTAATAAACTAAATTAACCATATAAACTAAATTACTGATCTAATTATTGATCTAAAGCCCACACTGCCACCATATGGAAATTGAAATGAACGGATGACATCAAATGGCTATACAGCTTAATAAAATTATGCTGCATTATTTTCCTGTTTAACACTGTAAAGCTGCTTTGAAACAATCTACATTGTTAAAAGCGCTATATAAATAAAGTTGACTTGACTACTCAATCAAAAGATTAAACAAAGCTACAAGCCAAGTAGGCTATACTTCGAATACTTAATTATACTTTTAAGTGTATCTCAATCAAAAGACTTGAGTACAAGTCAAATATACTTCAACTTTTCTGTCAGTTTAAGTGAAAACTAATGAATAAGTACTATTAAAGAGCACCACCAAAGCAAGAAAATCAGAAAAAACACAGAAAAGAGCAACATTTTGTGTGTAAAGTTATATCCAATTGTACAAGTTTGTTGCAATGCCACAGCTAAAACCCTAAAACGACACAAGTTACTTTACAACACAAGTTAAACTGAAGAATTAATGCAAGTGCTTTCATAAAATCACATTTCTACTATAAAATCCTCCCAAAATCAGCCCCATTAACTTCCATTAACAAAGATGTTTGTCTTTTTTTTTTATAAAAGGATGTGTTTAAATGTTTATTCCACTAACTGTACTGTACTGAACCCAAAGTATTCTTTTAAAGAGGAAGTAAAAAAGTGAATTCTGCCCCGCTAGCAAAGTTTCGCACACTAGATTGACGCCGCATTTCCTAGCGAGAAACCGTGATCATAATGAACTGGTCACATGGCCATCTGATGGACAGAAGAAGATCAGACAGAATCAGTGAGTTCAGTCCAGACAGCATTGTCCTCTGAAGGTCGTCCACTCCTCCAAAAATACATCTATTAATCTAAAGAGGATGCAAATGAGGGATTATATGTAATTTGAAGACTTTGAAAAGAAAAAACTTTAAAGGAAAGAGACAGAAAGAGCTCTCTAATCGAAGTCTAATCAGGTAAAAGGCCCTTGAGAAATCCACACAGCGAGACGCTGCTAATGTCAAACCAGCCCAGCCGACTGGGTGGACGACACAGATATATGGCTCTTTAGTGTGTCCTGTAGTCGTGATGGAGTGTTAGTCACTACTCAGGGCATAAACAGGGTCCAAAACCTCACAGACACCAGACACACACGGCTCTCTACTCAACAGCATTAGATGACCTTCGTTTAGAAAGGACATCTTCAACTATTGGACCATTTTGTAATGTAATAAATTGAACGGACATAAATTAGATATGATATATCACACACACACCTACACACACATTAATCGTTGCATCGATGCAGTAACAGACCATAATCGATTATAGCCTACTGACATTTCCCTGATGTCATTCGTCACAAAATGGTGGAGAGAGGTGAAACACAAAGCCAGTAATAAAAAAATGCACCCGCTATTTTAACATTTACAGAGTGTGAGTGTGTGTGTGTGTGCGAGTGTGTGCGAGTGTATGCAAGCATGTGGGTTCATGTGTGTGTGTGCGTTGGAGTGTGTGTGTGTGTTTGCGCGAGCGTGTGTGTGGGTGTGTGTGCAACCGTGTGCGTGCGTGGGAATGTGTGCGTGTGCTTACGTGCGAGTGTGTGCGCGAGTATGTGTGTGAGTGTGTGTGTGTGCGCGAGTGTGAATGTGTGTGTGTGTGCGAGTGTGTGTACGAGTGCATGCAAGCATGTGGGTTTGTGTGTGTGTGCGTGGGAGTGTGTGTGTGTGTGTGCAACCGTGTGCGTGCGTGGGAATGTGTGCGTGTGCTTACGTGCGAGTGTGTGTGTGTGCGAGTATGTGTGTGAGTGTGTGTGTGAGTGTGTGTGTGCGTGGGAGTGTGTGTGTGTGTGTGTGTGTGTGTGTGCGAGTATGTGTGTGAGTGTGTGTGTGAGTGTGAGTGTGTGTGTGTGTGTGTGTGTGTGTGAGTATGTGTGTGAGTGTGAGTGTGAGTGTGTGTGTGTGTGTGTGTGTGTGTGTGTGTGTGTGTGTGTGTGTGTGTGTGTGTGTGTGTGTGTGTGTGCGTGGGAGTGTGTGTGTGTGTGTGTGTGCGTGGGAGTGTGTGTGTGTGTGTGTGCGTGGGAGTGTGTGTGTGTGTGTGTGTGCGCGCGAGCGTGTGTGTGGGTGTGTGTGCAACCATGTGTGTGCGTGGGAATGTGTGCGTGTGCTTACGTGCGAGTGTGTGAGTGTGTGTGTGTTTGTGTGTGTGTGTGTGTGCGCGAGTATGTGTGCAAGTGTGTGTGTGTGCGAGTGTGTGTGTGAGTGTGTGTGCGAGTATGTGTGTGAGTGTGTGTGTGTGCGAGTGTGTGAGTGTGTGTGTGTGTGTGCGAGTGCATGCAAGCATGTGGGTTCATGTGTGTGTGTGTGCGCGCGTGCGTGCGTGGGAGTGTGTGTGTGCGCGAGTGTGTGCAACCGTGTGTGCGTGGGAATGTGTGCGTGTGCTTACGTGCGAGTGTGTGTGTGCGCGAGTATGTGTGTGAGTGTGTGTGTGTGTGCGAGTGTGTGTGCGAGTGCATGCAAGCATGTGGGTTCATGTGTGTGTGTGTGCGTGCGTGGGAGTGTGTGTGTGTGTATGTGTGTGTGCGAGCGTGTGTGTGTGTGTGTGAGTGTGCGTGCGTGCATGCGTGGGAGTGTGTGTGTGTGTGTGCGAGCGTGTGTGTGTGGGTGTGTGTGCGACCTTGTGCGTGCGTGGGAATGTGTGCGTGTGCGAGTGTGTAAGCATGTGTGTATGTGAGCATGTGTGTGCAAGCGTGTACATATGAGTGTGTGTGTACATGTGAGCATGTGCGAGTGTGTGCGAGTGTGTGTGTGTGTGTGTGTGTGTGTGTGTGTGTGTGTGTGTGTGTGTGTGTGTGTGTGAGGCTGCATGCGTGCGTGTGTGTGCGAGGCTGCATGCGTGTAGTGTGTGTGTTATTGTAACTTAAGTATACTACTTGACAGTGTCCTGCTCTCAGTATTCACTAGTGTTTGTTAGCTCTAAATGCTCCTGTCGTCTGTGTGTTCACACTGAAGGTGTGTTTGATGTTTGACACATTCAGGGAGTTCATACACATCTGACTGCTTGTGTTCACTGATGCATCGTCGACATGATAATCGTATTCGAGTAGAAACGTGAAACCAGTGACGATACACACCCCAAATAAATACACATCTTAACATTTAAAACATAAATTACATATGAACTTCCATTGTTAGTGACACATATTGTCAGAAACATCTATGATTTGAACATCCTAAACTGCAGCGAGCACATGCACTAACTCTATCAGAGGATTCACAACATCAGCGAGCCTTTAAATCATCACCGTCTTCTGAGAACAAATGGCCTGGATTTTAACCTGATCTAATCAGATACCTTTTAGAAAACGTCTTGTTAGGGTGCACAGAATGGAAGTGACTGCATGCATAAAAACGACCCATTTAGGGAGCATTCAGGTCTGCTTGTTAGTAACATGGTGTGGCATACTCGTGGATGGCAGCATGCGCAGTGTGCAAAATGACAAGTACACAATTATACTGCTAGTATGCATTATACATTACAGTACGCAAACACACACATCAAGTGTCATTTAAAATAAAAACAAGGTGGTTTACACACTCGTGCACACTCTGGGTCGGTGTGGAGAAGGCGCTGGGCGTCTGAGGGGATTGTTTGTATTGTGATAGTTTAAATAGTGAAAGGATAAGCTACAGCTGCCTTGAAACTTCTGATCTAATCTCATTTTCTTATTCTCCCGAGAAAGCAATTCATCTCTTATCCATTTCCTTCTCTCTCTCTCTCTCTCTCTCTCTCTCTCTCTCTCTCTCTCTCTCTCTCTCTCTCTCTCTCTCTCTCTCTCTCTCTCTCTCTCTCATGGTGTCTTTTTCCACTCGTTTGGTGTCTCATCAGTCTAAAGCTCCATCGCAGGTCTTTCCAAACGCGCTCTGCTCTCTGTAAACCTGCCTCATATTTATACAATTAGCATACAAACTCAAGTACTATAACGCTCTTCGGTTCTTTGATAACTTGGCATAAACCTGCTTCATCTCCTGGAACAGTCACCCGGTATTTGCAAATTTAGTTCAATTGAAACAATTCCTACAATAGCTCATAACTAATTATGTTATTGTATCAGAGTAACATGTCAAAAGAAGACGAGAGTTCGAATGAACATCCCTCAGATGTAACCTCAAAACCATAAAAATATGTCATTACTTGAAATAAAATGAACGTTCCCTTAAATAAAAATATATGCTAATTTGTTTAACTTATTTTATTCCAGCTAGTTGCCGAAGAAACACCTCCCATTTTCATTTAGTTTAACTTGATGTACTAAAAATAAAAACATGTATACGCATTTTTAAAAAAAAAACACAATTGCTAAAACTCGAACTAAGACTAAAATTAAAATGGAAAATGGAAATATTAAATAAAAAAACAATATCTCAATGATACTAAAATAACTGCTTCAAAAACATATTGAATTTAATTTGCTCATAGAAGAACATCAAAAAATATATGAAAATGAAGGCTAGATTTTAATAATTTATTTGAATATTTGAATATGCACACACTGCACGTACTGTACATGCAACAAAAAAACTTGTTCTTAATCAAAACGTTCAATTATTATTAATTTTTGTATTGCTTTAAGCCTAAACCACTACATTTTTTAGATTTATGCTTAACAATATTTGACAATATAAAAAAAAAAACTATATTTTCCGCCACAGAGAGCTTATTAATTACGAAAACGAATATTTATTTTTTCTAATTATTATTTTATTTCAGTTCGTTTTTCAGTAACCCCCAATTTCCACCGGGTGCGTTACGGCTGCGGAACGGCTCCGCTGCGTGACAGCTCCGTGTTCCGTCGTCCGTCAATACCCACCAGGTCCGGATTTGTTGCGGAACGGCTGCGGTCATGACTGATAGCTGACGTCACGAGGCCCCATGTAATCTCGCGAATTCTGGTGTGATCGCGCGATATGTAGTTTCTATAAACAGTTCTATAGTTTTCCACGCCGCATCCTTTTTAATGTTGTCCTTATAAAAAGGATGTGAGGGGTCATAGATGATGGGTTGATTCTGTACCTCAATAATCAGCATTTCTTCATCCATCGTGTCAACGGGGTTAAAACTTAAACAAGCCTGTCTCCGCCCATTATGACGTTTTCAAGGTGTAGTGTAGGGAAATATGAGCGCGGTGTATTTTATTTTGAAAATTAAACGAATCTTTTATTTTGTTTCTGGCTGTTCTGTTTTGTCACTCGACTTCCTGTCCTGCGTACTCTGCCCTGTAGTGCTGCGGAGCGCTCCG
Source organism: Romanogobio albipinnatus (assembly GCA_023566225.1). NCBI lineage: Eukaryota > Metazoa > Chordata > Actinopteri > Cypriniformes > Gobionidae > Romanogobio > Romanogobio albipinnatus. Next base: position 3,492,988 of record CM042250.1, on the reverse strand, counting down.
GCATCCGGCAAAAATAGAAGCTCTGCGTATCTGCTCCGGAGGGCTGCGGATCGCCGGAGTCGGAACGCAGCTGTACCGCATTCAGTGGAAATACACTCATTGACTTTAATGGAAACCTATTGACTCCGCCGCCGTGCCGGAGCCGTAACGCAGCCGGTGGAAATTGGGGGTGAGAGTTGTTAGTTTCGTTTAGTTTTAATTTTTCCTTTTATTTCAGTTCACGAAAATGTTTTTTGACCAATAGTTTTAGTCTTAGTTTCAGTTTTCGTTTACGAAAATAACCTTGCTGTGGTGAGAACTGACCGCTGCTGAAACACGACCCTTTAAGTTTTATCCTATTGATAGAGGAACGCTTAATCGAATTAGCTCAAATGTTTCATAAATAAACACAAGGAACAAGCGATGTTTAGAAGTCTAAATGATGGATGTTTCAATTTTGCAGGTGCAGATTCCGTGCGGCTCTGCTCGCAGGTGATATTTCATACCTGTTGAGCTTAATGATAATTACATTCTGCCATAAAAAGCCTGCATATGATTTTATTTGTGTTAAAAGTCCCATCAGCATTAGATGTATAAATAAATCAGACTGAACTGAACGCGGATGCCTGAGCTCTTTCCTCTACTCCCATTAATCGTTATAAAGAGGACAGAAGAAAATAAAGCTGGTTTAAATGTCAAATGAGCTAAATGCATGAACTGTATTAGCGGCATTAAACATTCAGCTAATTAATCTCAAAAAGTTAACTCAAATGTGCAAACCTAATGAAAAACAAACAGCTTCGTCCAAAGTTGCTTGAATATGCAGTGGTGCAGTAGGAAATAAGTGGAGATGTGCTTTTAGTAGGTAAAGTCCCTTGCTCATTCTGAAGAAGTGTTTAGAGCAGCGTAATCACTTGAGAGGAAACACATAAGCTGATTAGAGGATGCTCAGCCGGCAGGATTTTAATGGGGGAGATATTTGTGTTTTTGGATGCCAATTGTGGACCTGCTATTCCACAATTATGAAATCTACATCCAAAACAGCTCTTTATTTTTGTCCCGGGCAGACACCGCACATCTCGCGATCTTAAATCACACCAGCAGAATGTAATTACATTCCTTACACATGTAGGAATTACTCTGACCGGCACTATAACAACATACACCACCAAAGGGACACAACGCACATGTGAGAGAAGGAACAGTCCCAGCTGCAGATCTGACACACACTGCAAACAAACAAGAGCTTTCTCAAAACGGCAAGCTTCAATATTGTAGCCTGGCTTTATGCAATTTCGAATTGCACAAATTAGTGTTGTAGTAAAGACCACCTAGACAGAGATCAAGTCAAGACCAAAATCAGTGTGTGTTGAGACAAAGACAAGACCAAGACTTTTAAGGGGTTGAGACAGAGACCAAGACTTTGAGGGTTTGAGACCGAGACCAAGATAAGACCAAGACTTTGAGGGGTTGAGACCGAGACCAAGACAATATCAAGACTTTCAGGGGTTGAGACCAAGTCAAGATAAGACCAAGACTTTCAGGGGTTGAGACCAAGTCAAGACCAAGACCAAGTCTTTGAGGGGTTGAGACCTAGACCAAGATAAGACCAAGACTTTGAGGGGTTGAGACCAAGACTTGGAGGGGTTGAGACAGAGACCAAGACAAGACTTTGAGGGTTTGAGGCCGAGACCAAGATAAGACCAAGACTTTGAGGGGTTGAGACAGAGACTTGGAGGGGTTGAGACCAAGACTTTGAGAGGTTGAGACAGAGACCAAGACAAGACCAAGACTTTGAGGGTTTGAGACCGAGACCAAGATAAGACCAAGACTTTGAGGGGTTGAGACAGAGACTTTGAGGGGTTGAGACAGAGACTTTCTAGGGGTTGAGACCAAGACTTTGAGGGGTTGAGACAGAGACCAAGACAAGACCAAGACTTTGAGGGTTTGAGACCGAGACCAAGATAAGACCAAGACTTTGAGGGGTTGAGACAGAGACTTGGAGGGGTTGAGACCAAGACTTTGAGGGGTTGAGACAGAGACCAAGACAAGACCAAGACTTTGAGGGGTTGAGACAGAGACCAATATAAGACCAAGACTTTGAGGGGTTGAGACCGAGACCAAGATAAGACCAAGACTTTGAGGGTTTGAGACCGAGACCAAGATAAGACCAAGACTTTGAGGGGTTGAGACAGAGACCAATATAAGACCAAGACTTTGAGGGGTTGAGACCGAGACCAAGATAAGACCAAGACTTTGAGGGTTTGAGACCGAGACCAAGATAAGACCAAGACTTTGAGGGGTTGAGACCAAGACTTTGAGGGGTTGAAACAGAGACTTTGAGGGTTTGAGACCGAGACCAAGATAAGACCAAGACTTGGAGGGGTTGAGACCAAGACTTTGAGGGGTTGAGACCGAGACCAAGATAAGACCAAGACTTTGAGGGGTTGAGACCAAGACTTTGAGGGGTTGAAACAGAGACTTTGAGGGTTTGAGACCGAGACCAAGATAAGACCAAGACTTGGAGGGGTTGAGACCAAGACTTTGAGGGGTTGAGACCGAGACCAAGACAAGACCAAGACTTTGAGGGTTTGAGACAGAGACCAAGATAAGACCAAGATTTTGAGGGGTTGAGACCAAGACTTGGAGGGGTTGAGACAGAGACTTGGAGGGGTTGAGACAGAGACTTTGAGGGGTTGAAACAGAGACCAAGACAAGAACAAGACTTTGAGGGTTTGAGACAAAGACCAAGATAAGACCAAGACTTTGAGGGGTTGAGACCAAGACTTTGAGGGGTTGAGATCGTGACCAAGACCAAGACTTTGAGGGGTTGAGACAGAGACTTTGAGGGGTTGAGACCATGACCAAGACAAGACCAAGACTTTGAGGGGTTGAGACCAAGACCAAGTTTTTGATGAGTTGAGACCGAGACCAAGACTTTGAGGGGTCAAATCAGTCGCTGAATCCTTTACTCAACCAATTCGTGAATCTCAGCCGATTCATACAGTAACAAATCACTGCTGTGTGGTCTTGACCGGTCTTCAAATAAATGTGTCAATATGCAAATATTTGATGTTTAAATGTTTCGATAAAATATTTATATTTAAACAATATTTTGTCGATACATAAATAAATAGCTAATTTCCAATGCCAAAGCAATGTAGAATGTCTACAAGGCCACACACAGGATATCTGCACATGATGTATTCATAAATCTATAAGACTTGGTTTATAAATATTAATTTGCTAATATGACAGGACAGTCTTGGAAGACTACCGAGCAAAATCAGCATGAGCTAATTAATATTCATGTGAAGTATATTGACATCCTAACTCATCCATCGTTGCCTTTAAAACACTCCTTAACTCTTTCCTGCCAGGGGTTAGACTTGAGCAGTTCCTGGCCAAATGAAGCTGCAGCGTGGAAACTTTATGCTAATGGATTGACAAGACCAGATGAGAAAAGAGAGAAAAAGAAGACAAAGGAGGAATAAACGGAGAGGGAGGGAGGGAGGCAGAGAGAGAGAGAGAGAGTCTAACCTTGACAGAGAGAGTCTTATGACAAGCATCTGGCGGCTGTAATAATTTGGGAAATAATCTGCGCTCGCAGAGGCCCAGCAGCCTGACTGCTTCAACGCACAGCGCCTGATCGATCTCTCCATTCAACCCACACATTACATCCATCAGAGAGAGAGAGAGAGAGAATAAAATGACTGAGACAGATGGAAAGAGACGAATAGAGAAAGGAAGAAAAGTTCAGACAGATGGAAAAGGGACGCCACTGGCAGTGAGATCTACTAAAATGATACGGCCAAAATTCTGCTGTAGCGTGAGAGATTTCGTGAATTTCTCAAATGAACATTTACTACTGGAGTTTAGCGAGTAAACATGTATATATAATAATTGTTTTCACCCACAAGACTTCTGCATTGTACCTGGACGCGATGAATGTTGCATAATATGTTTTTAAATAGTAAGCACCATACACTCAAAAAAAAAAAAAGGTTCTATATGGCACCAAAAATGGTTCTTGGCTCGTAATCATAGGGGAACCTTTTTAAGTTCTATATAGCACCAATTTTGGTGCTTTAGTGGTTCTTCAGCGGTTCTTCAGCGGTTCTTCAGCGGTTCTTCAGAGGTTCTTCACCGGTTCTTTGACTAAGGTGCTATATAGCACCGCTAACTAAGGTGCTATATAGCACCAAAAGTGGTTCCCCTATGATTACGACGAAGAACCATTTTTGGTGCCATATAGAACCTTTTTTTTTTTAGAGTGTATAGTAGAATGCAGTAAATGGATTTTCCACAATACAGCACACATTCAGACATCCTGAATTCATAATGACATATCAAATGTTCACACTTTGGTAAAGCATGGCTGGGAAATCAGACTCATAAGTAATGCAACATGACAAGACAACTTAAGGTAAATTCTGTCTACATCGCGAGCAATCTTTGAAGTTTTTGTGCTGTGTTCCCAATTGCATCTCCGCTCCATAAAATCCTGCACTTCTTTTTTATGTGATGAATCCTGTATGTACCAATAGACTGTAGAAGAGATCACAGGACAATAAAGTGAGATCTTCAAACACGCCATTGAACTTCTGAAGCATTCTACCACACTTTTAGGTTTTCTAAATATTTCACATATTGTTTTCATGTTAATCTTGTAAAATTAGCTGCTCTTGTAAAAGCAATTTAAAAAAAAGAGAGAACCGAGAGACCACAGCTGAAGACCACACGTCCCAAGAGTCTGCGCTCAAACGTGCCGTCATCAAACTACGCCTTTGTTTTGAACAGGCGGCCTCTAGCGGACGGAAAACTTACATAGTGCAGCTTTCCCCACCATTGACAGAATTTCCTTTGTTTTCACTGTTATACGGTAGGGGGCGCTATTACGCATCTTCTGAAAGAGTCCTGAATCTCCTGATCAAAACACAAGTGAGGAAGACGCAGAAACAAGCGATATCATATGTAATCTTATGCATATGTAAAATAATGGGACTATCAACTTAGCCTACCTTACAATCAGCCCTGAATCAGCTTTCCGTGAGGAGAATTATTCCAGGATTACTCAAAGCGTCTCAAAGCGATGTATCTGAACCATAGCTTCACTAGTTGTGTTTGTATGAGTTGATGTGTGTGTGGGCGTTGACGCACGGAATGAGTCAGTAATGAGTCGACTGACATCTCCCTCTTTTCACACAGATTACATAAACACATTTGTTTTCGTTTTGATTTACATGATTTAAAGGTCCCGTTCTTCGTGTTTTTTTGAAGCTTTGATTGTGTTTACAGTGTGCAATATAACATGTGTTCATGTTTCGCGTGTAAAAAAACACTGTATTTTTCACACAATTTACTCATCTGTACACCGCTGTTTTCACTGTCCTAAAAACGGCTGATGAGTTCCTTGTTCTATGAAGTCCCTCCTTCAGAAATACGTAACGAGTTCTGATTGTGCCAGCGGTTCCTGTGTTGACAGCTTAGCAGCTTAGCGCACGTAACTTGCATGGAAAGGTCACGCCTCTTAACGGGAGATGTATGCGCTCAATGATCTCTACAGCGTCCCTGGGAAAGCCAAACAAAGGTGATTTGACTCCGGGATGAAAATAACAGCGTCTCGACGACATGGCGACAAACACACTGAAACGCAACACTTCCTCTTCTCCACGCGACACTTCCTCTTCTCCACGTGGGACAGCAACAAGACCACGCCCTCTTTTTCATGTGTATTCTGGTGGGCGGAGGTTAGTCTGTTCTACTGACGTAATTAAAGAAGGAAGTACCAGGATGTAGTCCAAGCCGGCCGTTCGCTGTAGGCTTTGAAAGGGAACTTCTGTTAAATAAAATATCTCGCTTGGCATTGAACTTTGAGCTTTATAATTTTACAGGTATTATTTATGCTCTAACAGCAACATTACACACTAACTAAAGTTTGAACAGTGGGATCGCGAAGAGCGGGACCTTTAAAACCTGACATTTCAATGTTTCTTTAGACATATGTCTCATGTTTGTGTGTCAAGTATTCACTAAGCTAGAGTTCATTTTTTGTCAAGAATCAGATTAGACATCATTTACAGAGAGGCTGAAGATCGCAAATCATGTTTGTTTCCCTTATTAGCAAAAAGCACAACAATTTGTTTTTATTGTGACTGTACACACAAAAAAATAGAAACTTAACAGAATATAAATGATGTATAACACTTGCATGAATGATAAAAAAACGACAGTTATTTGAGTCTCTTTGGCACTGATAAGAAAAAAAGAGAGCCGATCGAGGGGGTTAAACAGCATATAAATCAAAACGGCCTAAAGAATGAAATTAACCAGGGATGAGCTATAGGACTGTGAAGCTGTGAGGTGTTGATGGACTCCATCTACTCTGTGTTTGATCATCAAAAAAAAAGTGCTTTCCAACAATCCTTGAAATTGCAAGAAGTTATCATTAGCATAAAATACTCATTAATTAAGATGAAATACATTGATTTTAGCATTGTACCAAACCAGCGTTGTGGCCAAAGAATAAGCACAATTTTATCTATTCTTGCAAAATGACCTGCTATGATTGGTTGATAACGCCTCACTATTTTATGCATCAATTGTGCAGAGCGAGTTACACACCAAAGTTCAATCCCTCAACCCTAGGTTTGAACAAATGGACACGTGTATGAGCGAGGGTAGCCCAGCACAGTGCGAGTGAATGGTTTAAACCAGGTAGAGGCTTATTTTGATAAGCTGTGCATAAGCTTGTAAGTTTGTAATCAATGAGGGGGATTAATTTGTATTAAAGCAGTGAAGACACTGGAGTCAACACCAGCGCTTTTATCTTGAGCCACTTGGATTACTGAAGTGAGAGATCTCAGGAGAAAGAGAGACAGAGACAGAGAGAGATGAAGGACAGGGAAAGGTAGAAAAAAAACAAAAGGGCAATCTACATGCATCCCATATTATTTTGTCATGGTCAAAGTTGCCTGCGCTCCTCCAGGCTTGACATGGACATTAGCGTAAACCAATCAACAAGAGGAACTAATTTCTCGTGTTCATTCTGCTGAAAAGAAAAAACAAGATGCATACACATCTGCAGCACGCCCGCTTAATGCATGAAGGGAATTAGCAAATATACAAGCAGCTGAAATATGTTGCATACACATGCAAAAATAATCCAATCTGTCAATCAATATGACAGTCAGGTCTTCACCCAGTGAGATACCGTCAAAAAATGACAAGCTGTCAAGCGGCAGGCAGGCATTTGGAACGCTCTCTGACAGTGAGGTTGTGAGTGATCGCTGGAGTTTGGGGCTGAACGCAGACTCTCTGCTTCTGTAAACTGATGGAGCACACTGTTATTTATGGGGGTATTAGGGCACAATAAACAATCATCCACTCTAATAGATGCTCATTTATAATATCAAACAATGACTCGGCCTCAGACTCTGAGCGATAACGTGGTGCAACAAATCAAACGCCGCTCCTGCAATAATCTCAGACAAGCTGCAGCCTGATACCAAGTCAATCCACCAAATGTCTTTGACTGGAGTCTAATTTTGGGTTTTGTGCAAGCATCGCTATTTTTATTGCTAAAGCGTCACATAAACAAAAAGCAGACATAAATGATACCTCTGTGATTTTTTGATAAACGTGAAAACTCACGCAGAACACGTTTTTGCTGTTAAAGGTGCACTATGTAACATTTTTGCAACCACTAGGCCAGTGTAATACATTTTGTTCAGAGTACTTACAATATCCCAAATGTTTCCAACTATTTGTAAATGGTGAGATGCTCTTTTACCCGAGGAACCGGGACGTGTGAGGGCGTGGCCTGTTGATGACATCATATCCGCGTTCCCCTCGGTTTGCGGGTTTATTCTGCAGAAGCGCTTTCCTCTCACTGTAGTGTGAACAAGTGTCAGAGCAGCCGACGAGAGAACGCACAGAGTAACACCATCCCATCATCAACACATTTAGATGTGTGTAATATGATCAACAGAGCTGCGTTACCTCACACCAGTGGCGTAGCCAGTGGGCGGGCCTGACGGGCACAGGCCCGCCCACTATGATGACTAGGCCCCCCCCAGTTTATTATACAAATATAATAATATTTGTTAAATAACAGTTGTTTAAATTATTTTAACGTAATTACAACATTTTTATAGCATCTCAAATACTAAAATAAATTAAATGTCCTTTTTCTACAGTCTATGGTTTTTGCATAATGCTTGATGAGTTTGATTGACAGCTGTGTTAGGTAATTAGGTGTCAGGCTGTCTCATGTATGTCACGCGGCTGAGGCTCACGCCTGTGAGTTCATGAAGTGTGTTTACCTATTCACTTAGCCTATAAATTGCAGTTGTGTGATAGATAAACAGCAGCGATGCATAACGCGCGGGAGAGTTCATTCATCAGGCCACAAGTAACGTTAAGACTTTTCAATTCCAAGCGCGCGTTCATTCTGTAAAGCCGGGAACGCGGCATCAGTATTTGTCAGTCGTGATAGTGTAGGGGTAAGGTGCGTGGCACTAAGTTTTGACGCAATTTGACCTGAGGTTTGTGTGTACAGCCTTTTGCCGAACTACCAGTATTTGTACTTCCTTTTCCCTTCACATATCAGATCGGAAAGGCCTTTATTTTCATTTAAAAATTAAGAAAATATTTGAAAAGTGGAAATAAAGTGTCTAACGTTTGTTGTAACCGCTGCTCGTGTTTTGTATGTGGACAGGTTGTAGCTAGAGTTTTAATTTATGTTGACAGTGATAGTGCCCCCCACCCCCCCCCCCGTACAGTAACATTAATAATAATAATAATTTGTTATATTTATATAGCGCTTTTCAAGGCCCTCAAAGCGCTTTACATAGAAGGGGGGAATCTCCTCAACCACCACCAATGTGCAGCATCCACCTGGATGATGCGACGGCAGCCATTTTGCGCCAGTACGCCCACCACACACCAGCTGATTGGTGGAGAGGAGACTGAGGGATGATGCCAATCATATATATATAGGATTGATTAGGAGGCCATGATGGACAGGGGCCAATGGGCAAATTTTGGCCATGATGCCGGGGTTACACCCCTACTCTTCATCGATGGGCATCCTGGGATTTTTAATGACCACAGAGAGTCAGGACCTCGGTTTAACGTCTCATCCGAAGGACGGTGCTTGTTACAGTATAGTGTCCCCATCACTACACTGGGGTGTTAGGACCCACACAGACCACAGAGTGAGCACCCCCTGCTGGCCTCACTAACACCTCTACCAGCAGCAACCTAGTTTTCCCAGTTGGTCTCCCATCCAGGTACTGACCAGGCTCAGCCCTGCTTAGCTTCAGTGGGAAACCAGTCTTGGGCTACAGGGTGATATGGCTGCTGGTAATTACAACATTACAAAAACATTAATAATCACATCCATCAACATGATTTCTGCCCGAGTCCTATCCCGATTCTTTTCCACCGGCTGTGAGCTGAAGACCACATGTCCCAAGAGTCTGTGCTCAAACTTGGCGTCATCAAACTACGCCTTTGTTTTAAATAGACAACCTCTAGCGGACAGAAAAGTTACATCGAGCAACTTTAATTCTTTCCCCACCATTGACAGAATTTCCTGTGTTTTCACTGTTATATGGTAGGGGGCGCTATTATGCATCTTCTGAAAGAGAAGATGATCTCCTGATCAAAACACAGGCGAGGAAGATGCAGAAACAAGCGATATCATATGTAATCATATGCATATGTAAAATAACGGGACCATCAACTTTAAACAGCATATAAATCAAAACGGCCTAATGTCACTGAATGAAATGTCGGCCCAGGACGAGCTCTAGGACTGTGAAGATTTGGGGTGTAGATGGACTCCATCTGTGTTTCGATCATCATCCCATCCAGTCTTTGACAGAAATGGGATTATCTCACCTTTTGCTCAAAATGTTGCTTTTTTTATGAAACATTCTGAAAAATGCCTTTTATTTCTAAATTATTATCAACATATTCTCCAGCCTCAATCTCCACCCTGAAAATCACTTTGGGCGAGGCCATTGAAACTAAGCCGGCATCAAGCACAAAAGAAACAAACAATTCAATCTGTTGATGACGAACCATATTCAACACTAAAGCAGTTCAACTTGGCTCAAACATGCAGCATTTGCTGAGGCATATGCTATAGCACAAGCGTGTTGCTCTCTTAAGAAAACCAGACGCGTCTCCAGTGCAGACACGCAATTTGTGCCACTAAGCTAATCCTCCAGACTTCCCACACTCTGACCTTCAGTCTGTACTCCGAAATCTGACAACCAGGCCAACAGAACCAGAAAGAGCAAAGCAGGAGAGAGAGAGAGAGAGAGAGAGAGAGAGAGAGAGAGAGAGAGAGAGAGAGAGAGAGAGAGAGAGAGAGAGAGAGAGAGAGAGAGAGAGAGAGAGAGAGAGAGAGAGAAATGGGCAATCTCGCAGCGAGAGGGGAAGAGCTGATGATAATTCGGCAGAAGTCCCTGGAGCCTGAAGGCCGATGAGAGGCAGCGTTCTCCCTCAGCGGACCCCATGGAAGCGAGCGAGCGGCCAATCGGCAAGATAAGAAGAGGTGAAGCGTAGATTAGCCGTCCTTGCGGACAGAAACCCAGGCTAATGCCGCAGACTGACCTCAAGTCCCAAGTTATTTGCATAGCCACATACCGAGGCGTAAGAGATAGGCGACTTGAAAAGGTTAGCACTTAAACTAATTAGGTTCAATCCGTGGCGCCAGCGGACTGCTAATGAAGGAAAACTTAAAAGGATCCACTTGAAAGACAATACAAGACTAAAATATTGAGTCTAATTCATTTTTGAACAATAATTTATCTCTTTTTAATTAAGTCTTATGGATTTTAATTTATTTCTTCCACCACACCTATTTTTTCTTCTTTTAAAGCACAAATCTATCCAAAATTATCAAGGATTATGCCTTAAATGGGTACAAAAAATAGACAATGTCAACTTGAATTTGTTCTCAATTTCTTCTCGGTTTAGAACGCCTTAATTCCATGCCGACACATCTCACAGCCTCACGATTATCAAACTTTCTTTATCAATTTTGCCATTTAAACGCCTATATAATGATCATGTTAGTTTATCTATAATTGTGATGGCCGCCACCATGTTAGTTTGCACCACAATTCAGAGAATCGCATGATCGCAAACCATTCAGTAGTTAAACCAAAAAAGTTAATTAGATCGTGATCGGAAGTTAATACAAACACTAAAGGGTGGTTTAAAGGGAGTTTTGAGTAAAATCGTTTTAATCCTTTAAACTGTGTTATGTAGCTTTATGCTAATTGTAGCTCTAATGCACCAGTCATGCCAGGAGATATTCTTTTCCATAATCTAATTTGTTAAAAGAATACACATAAGGTCACAAGAACATGCTTTTTTTGTTTTCTAGAAAGCCTTAATGTATAGTGGGATGAAAGTGGTGTAGATGGGCAACTTGTCTTCTGACCAGTAGGTGGCGCTGTGCCCGAAACTCTGCATATAGCCTCAGGTCATGCTTGGGATGACATGTACCAAGTTTGGTCTGAATATGCAAAAGTGTTGCGGAGATATATGTGACCAATATGGCGCTCTTCGTCAAATTTGTTTGCGCGTTATTCGAGAACGGTTGGGTTCATCAAAAACGCTTTTGATGACTTTTGCCAATTTTACAGTTATAATGTTTAAATGTTTGAAAACGCGAAAAGAAAGTCTCAAAATACAAATGAATCAAATAAGATAGACTCAGAAAAGACGCCAATATATGCATGCGTGTCATGATCCACAAATGCGCATCGTTGTTGCATGCGCAAATTATGATACACTAAAAATGCAAAATAAAAAAATTTTATTCACAAAAATGTCTCTATTTGTACAAATCGCTGCACATTCATGTAATTCTCTATTTTGCACACACAAGTTAAAAGGCATTTGTTTGTGGATAGTAAAAAATATCTGCAAAATGTATCAAGTTCATGGATAATTGTGTGTGCATTTATTAATCATTTTGATACTAAAATCATCCCATATCTATCAGTGTCCCAAATTGGCAGAAGAAGAAGAAGAAGAAAACTAATAATAATGTCTATTTAAATGTCTGAATCCTAAACTAAATATTATGTGGTTTAAAACACTTAGCACCGAGCCCGTCCGTCTCTGGCTCAGTGCCAGCCAAAGCACGAAAGCATGTTTGAATTTATAAGTGATGCACTGAACGCTTTAAATCGCACTGCAAAGGGTCAAAATCAATCGTTTCGGGGATGGAGGGGGGACAAATCAGATCTGAGGGGGCAATGCCCCTTTTGCCCCCTCATGGCACCGGCCTTGACTCTGTCCTTCAGGAATTGATTGGATGGAGAAATCCTGATAAAAAAGGGTATTCTGCAGTGTGGGTACAGAGCCGGCTATAGCCGTGATTTCTGTCTTTCACGCAAGCACTTTCGCTTAGCTGCTCGAATGGAAATCAAAGACCTTGTTTGACTGTGACCGACCCCGTGGTGCTGCCGTTTGCTCATCAAACAACTTTATATGGTGACATGAAAGCGTTCTGTGTGTGTGTGTGTGTGTGTGTGTGTGTGTGTTACAGCCAGACCCCTCCTGATCAAACCCTGTCAGAGAACGACTGCAGCCTGACAGTCTTCTCCTGCTAGTCACAGAGAGAAAGAGAGAAGAAAGGAAGACTAAAGTGAGAGTGAAAGCTCAACTCTTCAGGCAGGTCAAACAGACCACTACATGTGAACATGAGAGGCACACAATGCACACTGGTACCGCAAAGAGAGCAAACATCACCACATTTTTGCCATTCACTCTCTTAAATGTTCATCATATTGCAAGTCCATGACAAACCATGAAAATATATATCTCTTTCTAGCCATTTTTATTGACAAAAATACACTCTAAAAAATGCTGGGTTAAAAATAACCCAAGTTGGGTTGAAAATGGACTAACCCAGCAATTGGGTTGTTTTAACCCAGCGGTTGGGTTAAATGTCTGCTTAAAACAACCCAATTACTGGGTTAGTCCATTTTCAACCCAACTTGGGTTATTTTTAACCCAGCATTTTTTAGAGTGTATGTAGTAATACTGTATGACATTTTAAATTAAGCCATAGTCATAGTCGTGTCAACATGGATTTACGAAATGCAAAATATGCTCACATGTAATATATGCAGGAAATGAATTTGAATCAGATTTTGAATCCGACTTGGTTCCCTGTTATTTTTTTATTGTCTTCTCCTACACTCTAAAAAATGCTGGGTTAAAAATAACCCAAGTTGGGTTAAAAATGGACTAACCCAGCAATTGGGTTGTTTTAACCCAGCGATTGGGTTGTTTTAAGCAGACATTTAACCCAACCGCTGGGTTAAAACAACCCAATTGCTGGGTTAGTCCATTTTCAACCCAACTAGGGTTACTTTTAACCCAGCATTTTTTGTTAAGAGTGTACTCTACAAATAGAGTAGTATGATGCTATTATGCTATTCTGTATTCCCATTTTTGTCCTAGCTTTGTTTTACCCATGTCAAATTCAAGACAATATTATACTCTAAAAAATGCTGGGTTAAAAATAACCCAAGTTGGGTTGAAAATGGACTAACCCAGCAATTGGGTTGTTTTAAGCAAACATTTAACCCAACCGCTGGGTTAAAACAACCCAAATGGTGGGTTAGTCCATTTTCAACCCAACTTGGGTTATTTTTAACCCAGTATTTTTTAGAGTGTATTGTTATGGAAGTAAAATTTTTCTTACAGCCAATTCATGTTGACATATGACGTCACATCTATATAATAATAATAATAAGCTTTATTTTCTATAGCATCTTTAAAAGTTACATCTCAAAGCACTTGAAAAAAGAGAAATACAATAATTTAAAATAAATCCATTCATAAAAGTAAAGTACATTCAGATATACAATACAAAAATAAAATCTTGTTATCAAAACAGTTAAATAAGTAATAGTATAGAATACAATAGTTAGAAGTAATGAATAAATCAAATAAAAGCTACCCTAAAAACGTACATTTTGAGGTAAGATTTAAAAACACTAAGAGATTCTGCTTTCCTAATCTCAGAGGGCAGAGAGTTCCACAGTTTTGGAGCGAATGAAGAGAAAGCCCTATCACCCATAGATCTTAAACGAGTTGGCGGGACAGTTAAAAGACCAGCTTCAGAGGAGCGGAGATCACACGTTGGGATGTAGGGGATTAAGAGTTCTGACAGATATTGAGGAGATATTGAGGAGCCTTACAGGTAAGCATGAGAATTGTAAAATCAACACGAAACCTGACAGGAAGCAGTGTGATGTGATGCCTTGTCCTGGTCCCAGAATTTTGAACAAACGCTAATTTGTTTAGAGTAGCTTTTGAAACCCCAGCCAATAATCAATGCGGGAAAATGCTAAAATGTTAATGAACTTTTCGGCGCCGAAAAAGACAACATAGGACGGGTTTTGACAGTATTCTGGACATGAGGATCAAATGTTAAATTAGCATCAAATATCTCCCTAGAGATCTGCTACCCGACCCGAGTCCGACGGGAAAAACTTGCGGGATGCTGCACAATCTGATGCTGCACAAAAACTAACAATGCATCAAAGCCAATGTTGTTACTAATCTTTCACATGTCCAAGACTGTGATAAAAAGAAAGAAAAAAAAACTTTTTATGTTGAAAATAAGTCATTATGTGTGTTTTTTTCCCCCAAAATCAGTGACATAATTTATGAACTTGGCAATTAAAATCTTTTAACTTTAAACTTTTAGTAGTTTTGATCAGGACTGAGGTTTATTAACAGATTTATGCACAAAATATATATTATATGATACAATTTTACAGCAGTTTAATTTAGTGGATGTTTTCATCCCGAACATAACAAAGGTTGGTAGTGAATTTGAACAATGCACAAGGGTTAAACTTTCTAATATTACTCCAGATGAAGTAAGAGTGTGATGTTTTAACATGCAGTGAATGTTGAACAACAGTCAGTCCCTCCAGAAAAACGTGATTATGCGATCGCGTGATTTAACGCATAATCAGCCAAAGTCCGCACAAAGTCCGGGGGCCGCATTTTTTCAAATACGCCGCACTTTCGCCGCATAAATTGCCTATTTCCGCGTGCAAAATATGCGGGGCTAGCATGATTTCATAACCCCCGCATTTTCGTTGCAAAAAAAGTCATATATATATTAGCAGAAAGTTGAAAAATGTTTGTTTACTTCACACATGAGTCGCCATTTCCCCCTGTTGCCATGGGAACGTTTTGAAGTGACGTAATTACCCGACGCGAACGTCATCGAAAAGCTGCAAACCCCGTGGAGAAACCATAGATATCGGTGAAACCATGATGAAGCGCAAACTCCCATTTGCCAACAAAAATAACAGCAAAAGAGCAAAGCAGTTTCCCGGTGTGTTGACCGATTTCAAAACACAGCATCATGAAGCTTTGAAGCGTTATGAATCAGTGAGTCGATTCAGCGGTTTGGAGCGTTATGAATCAGTGAGTCGATTCAGCGGTTTGAAGCGTTATGAATCAGTGAGTCGATTCAGCGGTTTGAAGCGTTATGAATCAGTGAGTCGATTCAGCGGTTTGGAGCGTTATGAATCAGTGAGTCGATTCAGCGGTTTGAAGCGTTATGAATCAGTGAGTCGATTCAGCGGTCCGAATCATCAATCGACTCGCTGATTCATAGCATCATGATGCTGTGTTTTGAAATCGGTCATCACTATATAAGTCGTTATTTAGAGACGAACGGAGGTCTGACGGGTGTCCAACGACATGAGGGGACGTCATTAATGACAGAATTTAAATTTTTGGATGAACTAACCCTTTAAGAGATTGCACTTTGTGCATTGGAAGCACTCAAATGTGTGTTTTGTAAAGCTACCTCTGTAAAACAGGAAGTTATTTATTCATTTTTCAGAAGTTGTAGCATATTCCTTTTGTAAAGCTACAGAACTTGTTTGACTCAATGTTTTGTAAATGTGAGCCGTGTGTTTATTAAGGTCTTCAATAAAACAAGATGGGAACTTAAATATTCCCAGCACTTTCTGTGATGTAGTGCTTTTTTTCTCTTTTTCATCAAACCACAGTTTTTGCAAGTTCCTGCAATTTCATCGCATAAAATTGCATAAATATCCCACATTTTCCCGCATTTTTTAAGAAAACATGCCGCATAATCAATGATTTTTGCCCGCAACAATCACAAAAAAAAGCTGCATTTTTCTGGAAGGACTGAACAGTAATCTGGGGCCGTCGGCGATCTTTGAACATAAAGGGGTTAAGACCATGTGGTCTTAAAAGTTGACCAAGTGGGAAAATGTAGATGCAAAAGAGTAAAGGGCCCAAAATTGACCCCTGAGGAACGCCAGATTGCACCACACCAACCCATAGCAACAAACTGCTTTCAATCTGAAAGTTAAACCAGTTTAGTGCAGTATCAGAAACACCAAAGACAGTCTCTAAGGCTGCGTTCACACTTGTCATGTTTGGTTGGATTAAAACGAACCCTGGTGCGATTAACACTGGTTCGGTTGGTCCGGACCAAAAAACAAAAACAAAACATGTAGTCCTGGTCCGCTTAGCGTTTTCACTGGCATTTTTACCAGCGAACCTAAAGTTACCGAACCAAAGGCATAGGGATGCGGTCATAACCTGATTGGTCGGCTTTTATGACGTATATTTTGCGACGGAGCTGCCTACCGAACATTCAAAGCAATGCTGTGTGCTGATTAAACGCCATCATTTAATGCGTGTACATATGGTTTTATTTTTAGCAGCTGAGAACTCACGAAGAGCTCATCGAATGTTCAACACATTCAGAACAGCAGCAGGATTTCCTCCGGTGTGCAGAAACGCAGATCTGCATTTATTGATGAGGCTCTTCACCTCCTCGCTGCTCCACGTTTGCCCTCTACTCATTTTGGATACACCGATCTTTCCGCGTCGTCAAATCAGCTGACTTGTAGCGTCGCATCTTGTGACATCACGTCCTGTTTTTGGTTCGTTTACATGTCTTTGGTCCGTGTTGCGTTCATGTATCAATCAAACCGCACCAGAGTTGGTTTGGAAGCGGACCGAGACCCGTCTCTTTAGCGTCTCGTCCGCTTGTTTGGTGCGCACCAGGGTTCGGATGGCAGCGTTCACATGTGTTCAAATGAACCGCACTAACCGAGCAATCGCTCCAGGGTTCGTTTTAATCCAACCAAACATGACAAGTGTGAACGCACCCTAAATGGTTGAATAAAAGAGAGTGATCTACGGCACTGAGATCAAGAAGATCGTACGACAGCCAGAGTCCGACGCAATTACAGAGTCATCGGTGACTTTAAATAATGCTGTGGAGCCAGATTGAACTTGTTTACAGTAAGACGAGAGTGCAACAATTCCCTCTAAAAGTTTAGCAAGGAGGGGACGATTGGAAATAGGATGGAAGTTATTAAGATTATCAAAGTCTGTGTTCGTTTTAAATGCTGCTGGCACAGCACCAGTGCACAGGGAGCATCCGAATATCCTTATCTCATATATGCAACAGTATAGATATGCAAATCTCACACGTGCACACGTCTATATATCTTTCTCTCTGTGGAAGTCTCGCATTCCCACAAGGCTCTACACACTCTTTGCTTGCTATTCAGCACAGAGCCGCTGTTCATATTAGATTGTAAAGGGGAACGTTTTGAAAGCCCTTTTTCACACAAAGCGATCTTTTTCAATTGTAGCCCGCAGCCGAGAAAAACAACAAGCTGAATAGACTCGTGAATCAACTCTAAACGCACCCACAGATAACAACGGGAGGAAAAAGAATGGCAAAACATTGTTTATGTACTTCAGATACAGTACTTGTTTTAGGAGATGCTCTATAATCGTCATGCCACACTCAGACGTCTTCCTCCTCGTTACGGGCAACCTTACACACTTCCACGTGTCTCTACAGGAAAGTGCTAATTTCTATTCATTTCAACGCCCTTGTCTCACTCTTCAGCAGGAAACGCGGGAGCATGGTGAACAGATGCTAGTCGAACAACTGCTCAAACACAGCAGCCATTTCTGTGTCCTCAAGAGCATCCCGTAACAATTAAGGCGACAAATCGAGACCACGGGACGCACATACAGTCCATGCAATCAAGGATTGTGTCAGACGTGGAAGTACTTCTGTTCAAAAGGAAAGTGTATGTTTGAGAGAAAACCAAAAGCATGTTTGAATCAGCGGTACAGAATGAAGAAATGCAAGTGACATTGAGCATAACGTTTCTTTTGTTGGTCAGGCGGACTACTTTTTATAGTCTGGTTTTAGATGCTATATTTGGATTTTGGACTTTAATCTAGTTTAAATTAAGGACATGTTCTAGTCTGATTTTAATAGGCTGCTCCCTCAAGATTTCGGCTGAA
The DNA here is from genome assembly GCA_023566225.1 of Romanogobio albipinnatus. NCBI lineage: Eukaryota > Metazoa > Chordata > Actinopteri > Cypriniformes > Gobionidae > Romanogobio > Romanogobio albipinnatus. The sequence goes on along the minus strand of CM042250.1, from coordinate 3,474,631 downwards.
GTTATTCTCTATTTACAACCCGAATTCCGGAAAAGTTGGGACGTTTTTTAAATTTGAATAAAATGAAAACTAAAAGATTGTCAAATCACATAAGCCAATATGTTATTCACAATAGAACATAGATAATATATCAAATGTTTAAACTCAGAAACGTTACACTTTAATCCTCTTGTTGAGCTCTTTTCAAACTTGATGCCTGCTACAGGTCTTATAAAAGTTGGGACGGGGGCATGTGTAGCATCTCCTCTTCTTTTCAAAACAGTTTGGAGACGTCTGGGCATCAAGGTTATGAGTTTCTGGAGTTTTGGTATTGGAATTTGGTCCCATTCTTGCCTGATATAGGTTTCCAGCTACTGAAGAGTTTGTGGTCGTCTTTGACATATTTTTGGTTTAATTATGCACCAAATGTTCTCTATAGGTGAAATATCAGGCCATTCCAGCACCAGGACTCTTTTACGACGAAGCCATGCTGTTGTAATAGCTGCAATATGTGGTTTTGCATTGTCCTGCTGAAATAAACAAGGCCTTCCCAGAAATAGACGTTGTCTGGAGGGGAGCATGTGATGCTCTAAAACCTTTATATACCTTCATAACTGTACAACTATGAAGTAGTTCCAGTTTTGTCGACCGCATCCTTTAAAGCAAGTCAGTCCACTTGGTGGCCTTCTTGATATCCAAGTACACTCTAAAAAATGCTGGGTTAAAATGCAACCCAAGTTGGGTTGAAAATGGACTAACCCAGCAATTGGGTTGTTTTCACTTAAATGTTTGCTTAAAACAACTCAATCGCTGGTTTAGTCCATTTTCAACCCAACTTGGGTTATTTTTAACCCAGCATTTTTTAGAGTGTAAGCATAGCAAGTCAAGAACAGCTCCTATTCCACGGGGAAAGACCGAAATCTTGAAAAATAGCACCATAAACTGAGCTTTCTTTTTTCAGTTTTGAGCATACGAAAATAAGAATTGTAGTTAGTTTAAAAAAAAGCATATTTTTAAGGATGTTTTGCATTTTTGCATCAGTAACAACAGTAAAACTCTCATGCAGTTCTCATGACGGCATTGAAATAAATAAATCACGAGTATTTAAACACTTCATTTAAAAATCCTTACAATCCTTACGTTTCTTTCTATAATAAAAAAAACTGTATTACGGAAATTTAAATATTATGCGAATATAACCATTGAAATTAATGCAAATGACAAAATAATGTAAAACATCCAAACACATTGCAGTAATGTGAATTTGGGGGTGAAATTACTTAAAAATCATGAACAATTATGTAAAATAATGCACAAAATATGAATTGTGCAAGGCTCAAGGGCTTCATTTTCTTAATATAATATTTTAAAAGACATTACGTGTGTGTGTGTGTATACAAAATGTGTGTATTTCAAAAATGGCAGGACAATCACTGCCGCTACTAAAGATTGCTTTTTAAATACTCTTCCTCATCAGTATCATCTCCTCAGCATCCCAGATAGCATAGAAGAACTCGATGTTGCAACAGAAACTATTGACTCTCTCTTTTCCAGTACTTTAGACACAGTTGCTCCTCTGCGCTTAAAGAAGATTAAAGAAAATAGTCCAACGCCGTGGTACAACGAGCACACCCGGGCCCTTAAAACAGCAGCCAGAAAAATGGAGCGCAGCTGGAAGAAAACAAAACTAGAGGTCTTTCGAAATTCGTGGAAAGAGCACATGATCGCATACAGAAAGGCCGTAAAAACTGCTAGATCCGCTTATTTCTCAACTCTCTTGGAAGAAAACAAACACAACCCAAGGTATTTATTCGATACAGTGGCTAAATTAACCAAAAATAAAGCTTCAACTTCTGATGATTGTAAACAGCACAGCAGTAATGACTTTATGAACTTCTTCACATGTAAAATTTATAATATTAGGAAGAAAATTTTAACCATGCAGCCGTCTACTACAGTATCACATCAGACAGAGCATTGTAGTGTCACTGAGGAAAAATTACAATCATTTACTGCTATAGGAGAAGAAGAATTGGCTAAACTCGTTAAATCATCAAAATCAACAACATGTATGCTTGACCCTGTACCGACTAGGCTATTAAAAGAGATGCTACCAGAGGTCATAGATCCTCTTCTTAATATCATTAATTCATCTTTGTCATTAGGATATGTACCGAAAACTTTTAAGTTGGCTATTATTAAACCACTTATTAAAAAACCGCAACTTGATCCTACAGAATTAGTCAATTATAGACCAATCTCAAATCTACCCTTTCTGTCAAAAATACTTGAAAAGGCAGTGTCTTCACAATTATGTTCCTTTTTAGAAAGAAATGGTATCTGTGAGGATTTCCAGTCAGGATTTAGACCGTATCATAGTACTGAGACTGCTCTCATCAGAGTTACAAATGATTTACTCTTATCATCCGATCGTGGCTGTATCTCTCTATTAGTGTTACTCGATCTTAGCGCTGCATTTGATACCATCGACCACAATATTCTTTTGAATAGACTCGAAAATTATGTAGGTATTAGTGGAATTGCTTTATCATGGTTTAACTCATACCTATGCGACCGTTATCAGTTTGTAGCAGTAAATGAAGAGATGTCACACCGATCGCAAGTTCAGTATGGAGTACCACAAGGCTCAGTGCTAGGACCGCTACTCTTCACCCTGTACATGCTACCACTGGGAGATATTATTAGGAAGCATGGCGTTAGCTTTCATTGTTATGCTGACGATACTCAGCTCTATATTTCTTCACGCCCTGAAGAAATTTACCAATTCACAAGATTAACGGAATGCATAGCCGCCATAAAACATTGGATGACTGGTAATTTCCTGCAACTCAATTCAGAAAAAACTGAATTTTTATTTATTGGACAAAAAAGCTCCACAAGTAGTAACCTAGAATACTGTCTAACACTTGATGGCTGCTCTGTCAAGTCTTCGTCGTCAGTGAGGAACCTGGGTGTGCTCTTTGATACCAATCTTTCATTTGAAAGCCACGTTTCTAGCATCTGTAAAACTGCATTCTACCATCTTAAAAATATATCAAAATTACGGCACATGCTCTCAATGCAAAATGCTGAACAGTTAGTTCATGCGTTCATGACCTCAAGGCTAGATTATTGTAATGCTCTACTGGGTGGTTGCCCTGCTCACTTGATAAACAAACTCCAGCTGGTCCAAAACGCAGCAGCTCGAGTACTTACTAGAACCAGGAAGCATGACCATATTAGCCCAGTTCTGTCAACATTGCACTGGCTGCCTATTAAACATCGCATACATTTTAAAATCTTGCTTATTACTTACAAAGCACTAAATGGTTTAGCTCCCCAATACTTGAGTGAGCTCTTAACATATTATACTCCATCACGTCTACTGCGATCTCTAAATTCTGGCCAGTTGTTAATACCGAGAATATCCAAATCAACTGCAGGCGGTCGATCCTTTTCCTATTTAGCTCCTAAACTCTGGAACAGTCTTCCTAGCACTGTTCGGGAAGCAGACACACTCTGTCAGTTTAAATCTAGACTAAAAACACATCTCTTTACTGTGGCATACACATAAAACACTTTTTCAATTAATTGATTGTTAGGCTGCATTAACTAGGTCAGCCGGAACCGGGAACACTTCCCATAACACCTGATGTACTCGTTACATCATCAGAAGAATGGCATCTACGCTAATGATATTCTCTCTGTTTTATCCCGAGGTTTACTGCAGTCAGCCAGATCCGGGCCGTATCCTAATCAGATGGTGGACCAGAGAAGACCAACACAGGACCCCGAAGTGTCTGCAGAGACCGTGTCAATTATCCTCCCCCTGCAACTGCCTCATCGACACGGCATCTAAATAAACCCGTCACCAGCGTGATGACTCCGATTGTTCGAATATTACCATTAAATAATACTTAAATCGATATGTCATCCGCAATAAACCCGTCTCCAGCGTGTTGCCTCCGATCATTCGAATATTGCACTTTAATAATTATTTAATCAACATCATCCTCAATAAACCCATCTCCAGCGTGTTGCCTCCGGTCCTTTGAATATTCCGATCTATTATGACCTCTGACCTGTAAAGCAGCCAGAATAATAATAATCATACGTTGTTTGTAAATTGGCCAGAGGAGAACTGGCACCCCGACTGAGCCTGGTTTCTCCCAAGGTTTATTTTTCTCCATTAGGTCACCTGATGGGGTTTTGGTTTCCTTGCCACTGTTGCCTCTGGCTTGGCGTGCTCAGTTGGGGACACTATATTTTTCAACTAAACATCGAAATAAATCTAATTAATAAACTAATTTAACCATGTAAACTAAATTACTGATCTAATTATTGATCTAAAGCCCACACTGTCACCGAATGGAAATTGAAATGAACTGATGACATCAAATGGCTATACAGCTGAATAAAATTATGCTGCATTATTTTCCTGTTTAACACTGTAAAGCTGCTTTGAAACAATCTACATTGTTAAAAGCGCTATATAAATAAAGTTGACTTGACATATACACACTTTTTTCTCTTATTTTAATTATATATATATATGTGCGCGCGCGCACGTGTGTGTGTGTGTGTGTGTGTGTGTGCGTGCGTGCGTGCGTGCGTGCGTGCATGCGCGTGTGTGTGCGCGTGTGCGCATGTGTATGTAAAGCACGAGTGCTCTTATTTTAATTAATATTTAAATTTCTGTAATACAGATTTTTATTATAGAAAGAAACTTTTGTAAAGATTTTTAAATGACGTGTTTAAATTTAACGTGATTTATTTATTATTTCAATGCCGTCTTGAGAACTGCATAAGAAATGTACTCTATTGTTATTAATGGAAAAATGGAAAACATCCTTAAATATATATATATATATATATTTTTTTTTAAACAAACTAAACCTCTTATTTTTTTATGCTAAAAAATAAAAAGAAAGCTCAGTTTATGAAGCTATTTTTCAAGATTTCTATCTTGTCCTGTTAAATAAGAGCTGTTCTTGACTTGCTTTGCATACTTGGATATATATATAAATAATGTATATTACACAGCGATCAGGCATAACATTATGACCACTGACAGGTGAGGTGAGTAACACTGATGATCTCTTCATCACCTGTTAGTGGGTGGGATATATTAGGCAGCAAGTGAACATTTTGTCCTCAAAGTTGATGTGTTAGAAACAGGAAAAATGTATTTAATCCAACAGGTCCTATCGTCCTACAGTGGTCATTTTCATTGTGAAAATATAATTTTTTCTCTCTTTTATTTTGGTCTTAAACGTGACACTTAAAGCAACCGAGAAGTAAAACCGGATCCAGCTTGTTATGTCCAGTTGAGTCTTGTTTAAGGGACGAGTTCGGTGTGTATAAGAGGTCTGTAGCTGATTTGCCTTAAGGTTTGTGATATTGGCGAGTGAGATCGGCTCATCAAGCGGCGGTTGTTCTGACCTGAAGCTTCAACATCATAAAGGTGTTCATCTGTCTAATAAGCCGAGCAGGAGAGTGAAGCTTAGCATGGCAACGAGCAGCTGTAAGTGCACACGTGTACGTGTGTGTAAGAGAGATAGGGAGAGAGACACCGAGAAAGGGCAGGGAAGAGGTGTAATGGCTTTTGCTGCAGGTGGTAACAGATGGTTGCTAATGGATGTTCATAGATCTGAATGACACAGGCTAGAGGGTGCTGTGATGCACGCTGGAGAAAAAGACGAGCGGAGAGAGAGAGAGAAATAGTGAGATGGGGAGAAATGGAAATCACAATAAAAAGAGAACAACATCTAGACGTACACAGAGGAAATGGTATTGCTCTTTTAGGCCCTGTTTCCACCTGGTACTAAGATGCGTTTTGGTCAATCGGATCAGATGTGAACGACACGTATAATACAGGAATAAAACGTTTTGAGTTTCTTTGACCAGCGGTAGTCGAAAACACATTCGACCGGATTGCTTTCGTAGTGTAAACGCTCACATGGTCAAATGCATTGGAACAGCCACTAAAAGACCCTCTACTCTCTTAAATTCAGATTTAAAATTCAAGGAGACAGTGACCCTTTCAGAGCCGGACAGTACATTTACTTGAGTACAGTACTTAAGTACAATTTTGAGGGATCTGTACTTTACTCGAGTACCATTTTTGGGGAGTACTCATGACTTTACTCAAGTACATTTGAGAGGCAACTATTGTACTATTTACTCCGCTACATTTCTATCCATAGCCTTAAGTACTCGTTACTGCTTCTTCTTCTTCTTCTAAAAGAAAAAAAGGAAACAATCTCGGAAACCCTCAATTTGTTGCTTCCCTCTCAAACGTGATTGGATTGTGCAGGCGCAACTGATTGGGACAGCCTATCAGCAATCACCTTCAGCTTTCCGCCAAAGTCAACTCCATGGTCAGATTTAGATAAGAGACGAAACCATGGACGAAACAATGGATGAAGACACAGCAGGTCCATCCCGGGAATGTGCCAACCCGTGGCCCCACCTCGCCAGACTATTTACAAGTTAATGATAGTTTTCGCTTCAAGTGTTTGCTGTCTTTACCAAAACAGAACTTCATCATTGTCTGCAAAAATTCATCCTCCAACTTGCGGAAGCATGTCCATTGAAATAAACGTCCTTACATTTCTTCTAGCTACAGAAAAGTGCACTAAATGATTGGCTAGCTGCTTTTTACATTCTCGGTTACGTTTGAGTAGTCAAAGCCACACGCACCCGCCAATTTGAGCCATTCAGATGGCTAACTTTGGCCTGACAATAGTTAGCATAAGCCGAGGCAAGTTAATCGTGTAACAGATAATCAACTGAAGTCCTTTCAGATTCATGTTTTGACATGCCCCTGACAAATCGAGAGAGCATACAATGTATCTTTTCTAGTCTGAGCTCGAGTACGAAATGTCTTTTTTACCATACAAAACATGTAAAAGCCTAATTAGTTCAGTCGAAGGCTATATTGCCTTGTGGGCAAGTGAGAAATGTTAAATAAAGCAACATGGTAAAAAGATGAAAATGACTTGATTTTACTTTCAATTCCTTTTACATTCTCCAAAGTATTAACATTAACATTTTTCATAACTCCATGTAGGACGTTTCTGTACATAAATGTAAGAACTGTGGCAGTAGTAATGTAATATTTAGAAAATGTACTCTTGATACTCAAGTACTTTTAAAAACAACATTTTCCGACTCCTCTAGAGTTAAACAGTTGAGTTTTACCGTTTTCGAATCCATTCAGCCGATCTGGCGGTAGCACTTTTAGCATAGCTTAGCATAGATAATTGAATCTGATTAGACCGTTAGCATCTCGCTCAAAAATGACTATTGATAAAATGATATTTTTCCTATTTAAAACTTGACTCTTCTGTAGTTTCATCGTGTACAAAGACCGACAGGAAATGAAAAGTTGTGATTTTTTTAGGCCAATATGGCTAGGAACTGTGAGATGGTGGTCCAGTGGGTTGAACCACTGAACTGATACGCCGAAGGTTGCTGGTTCGATCCCAGCGATCACCACCAGTGTGTCCTTGAGCAAGGCACTTTACTCCATGTTGCTCCAGGGGGATTGTCCCTGTAATAAGGGCACTGTAAGTCGCTTTGGATAAAAGCGTCTGCCAAATGCATAAATGTAAATGTAAATAAATATAAACTATACTCTCATTCCTGCCGTACAATGAGTGCAGCGGCACAATGATATTACACAGCGCCTGAAAACAGGCTAACTTCTGTCAACATAACCAACGTGACAACCTGCTTACACAGAGAGCGCTGGGGACTATTTTCAGGCGCTGCGTAATATCATTGCGCCTGCTGATCTATGCTAAGCTATGCTAAAAGTGCAACCGCCAGACCCGGAGATCGGATGAATGGATTTGAAAACGGTAAAATTCAACTGTTTAACTCTAGGGGAGTTGGTTCCTTTAAGGGCCCTATCATACAACTGGCGTAATGTGACACCAGGCGTGATGCTAGTCCGCTAGTTTCAGCCCGAAGCAGTTCTCATGTTCTCGTCCAGCTCCACGTTGTTTAGATATCAAATGCACTGGCGCATCTGTTCCCCCATGGGCGTCTGGTCTGAACACCAGGTGTGATCAGGAGCATTGTTGGAGCGTTGCTATTGTGAGGAACTGAAAACCACTGACCATTGACCAACACACACCTGCTCTAAAGTCAATAGTGCAGTATTTGTGTGTTATTTAAAGGGTGTGTTAGTAACATGAGCCTATAGGCGGTGCACAACGCACGTACACTCTGATTATCCTCTGAATCCTCTCATAGTGTGAGTGCAACTGGCTTTTAAAGGGAAAGGGAGATGAGACTCTGATTGGTTTATTGCTCGTTACGCCCAAAACACACCCATGACTCATTAAGAGATGAGGGACAACCCTTTTAGACCATGCGCCGACTGTTTTCCCATCATTAAACTAGAAAAAGTGGATTCGGACACGCCCTGAGTGCACCTGCGGCGTGAGCTTAGGGCCCTAAGAGTACAGAGCTAAATCAGATCACTTTTAAAGTCAAATGTTTGAGTTTATATTTAGATTGCTTATTTTTTTACATTGAAATCTCTTCTGAAACGCATTTCCCTCAGGAGAAACATCTGAGAAGCAAGAAATCTCAAGAATCTCTAGGAGAAACCGTTTAGATATTCAAATTCTCATTATGAGACAAACTGAGACCAACCTGTCGTACATCTGAGAGGAACGCGTGGCTTTGATGTCGCAGGCGGGCGATTCACAGAACTGTTCTCTAATGACTGCTATGATCTGAACAGGATCATTTACGGCTATTCAAGTCTGATGTTTTGAGCGGTTCTGTGTGATTCGTTTGAGCGCTGATGTTGATGTGTGCTATTTTTGTGCAAGGAGACTGCGGCCTAGTTCTAGTGCCCTCCCTCTCCCTTTCCAAAGGGACCGGAGCGATATAACCGCTTCACCGTGGGCCAGCAGGAAATTGAAAACTAAATTGCTTTTCTTAGTTTTTTCTTTCTCTTTTTCTGAGGCACTTGGACTGAGGGGGGACAATCGCACTGCTTTTGTTACCGGTTCACGAGAGCCATACCAATGGACGCAGAAAACTTCAGGCCAGCGATACATTTAGTTTACGGCAAGACTACAAATGGAGGAAAGAGCATTTAAATGAGCGCATGAATGCATTGTAGATTAGAGTTGTGAAGTTGTGCTATTGTTCTGCATACATTAGCAGCCCCCAACACCGCCCTCCTCTCGATATAACTCCTCCATCTGTCAGCGTCATACTCGCCTCCCCCTGACTAAGCAGCGACTGCACCGTATCCTGGAGATTTTCTGCTACACAGATCAACAGGAACTCAATGTTTTTGTCACCATTAGCTTAAGCACGATTTTATACCGTTTGAGACAAAAATGCCAATTAAACATATTTGCTTTGGAAAAAGGAAACAGCAGTGTTTGAAATGCGGAAAAAGAATAGATTAAAACTAGATTTAAAAAAAGTTTGCCAAGACAAACTTTGAAGTTGGCTTGAGAAGGTGGAAGTTTGAAGGTTTGATGTAGTTTGAAGTTTAAAGTAGTTTTAAAGGTTAAAGTTTGAGGGTTTTGAAGGCAATACAAAAACAGACGATAGATAGAACTATAGACAGACAGACAGACAGACAGACAGACAGACAGACAGACAGACAGACAGACAGACAGACAGATAGACAGATAGACAGATAGACAGATAGATAGATAGATAGATAGATAGATAGATAGATAGATAGATAGGCTATCTTAAATAGTGAAATAACATTCCTTTCTTGCGCGAGCGTGTATGTGTGTGTGTGTGTGTGTGTACGGGTCGCGGTTATTCACCGATCGGGCGGGCCAAAATACAAAAATATCATTCCAATCAGTCGCGGGTGGATGAGATCAATCATTGTGTTTGTTTGATAAAGATATGTTGCGAGTCCAGTGAGAGTTTCTACAGACGTTTTCAAAACAATCCCCACATGTACTGAGGGGAGCTGAAGCTCATTTAATATGCAAATCTTATCCAATCCTAGCCGTGGGCGTTTACTTCCAAGTCTTCAGTGCGGCACGCCCATCAAAACAGAGCGTTCTTCAGAGAGCCTCAAATCCAGCGCAGAAAATAGCCTATTACTTATTCATTATGATGTTTCTGAATGTAAAAACCACACAAACGTCATACGTTGACCTCAGACAACAGTATAAAATGTTTTAAAAAGCCAGTTCATGACCCCTTTAACAATAAAATAGCTTTGCTACTGTAGCAATGCTACTGGATCACTATATTATATTTCTCAGCAACAATGGGTTACGTCGCTATTTATATTATATTATATATATATATATATATATATTAGGGGTGTAACGGATCGCAGTTGATCCGTGATCCGTACGGATCACGACCCACGGTTCAGCACGCACGTGACCCGCGGATTTATTGCGCTTTTTTTTTTAACTTGTGGATTAATCTGAATTGTTTAGCGATCGCAGACTAAAAGACAATTTTTCTGCCGATATTGCTTTTTAAGTGATCTCGTTTAAACCTTTAAACTCGATGCGGAGTTTCAGAGAAACACATGTGTTCACGTGAACAGGGCATGTTAATCAGTCAACCGTGGCTAGCGGAGAAGTGGAGAACTTGAAAAGCCTCCTGCATTGTTCAAATCACGTGTATGGGACCATTTTGGCTTCCCCGTAAAATATAATGATGACGGAAGAAGGGTGGTGGACAAAACTCTAAGAGTATGGGCACTGTGGCACGAGAAAGCCGTATGAAAGTGGCGCATACATCGAGCATGGCACCTGCTGATGCCCGTTTCACACATACTCCGTTTGCAGTGGGTATGGGGTGCGTATTTTTCCGTGCCCGGCTTCGGTCCGTCAGTGCGTTCCAGGAGCGTGTGGCCGTACAACAGCTGTGCTGATCGTTTCCGCACAGAGTCTATTTTTTGATGTGCTGGCGCTGAATTAAAGTGACAGCGCATCCGCATTAAAACAAACATGTATCGATGCAAAAATCTAGTAATTCCACCACAGATGCATATAATATAACGTCTACTCGGTTTTAAAGTAAACACATGGCTTTTTGCCTCGAGTAAAGCAAGGAAAACGGCCTTCAAGTAAACAAGGAGAAATAATGGAGCACCTGTCCTTTCTTGGAGGTGGAAAAAAGTTCTTTATGACCTGCAGGATTTCTTGTAAAAAAAATTAAAAACGAAAGAATAGCATAAGTTTTAATTTAAAATGTTTGTTATTTTAACATAGTCTATTGTCTGTTTTGCAATTTGCATGAGCAACGTAATATTTACATCCAAAGTAGGTATTAGGCCATATAAATATAAAGTAATGAATTCAATAAAATGTTGTTTAAGTGTAGTGCGTTTAAACATGATATCTATAAAATAGTGTATAGGCCTACAAAGAGAATTGCAATGCTGACAAGTGTGAGAGGTCTACTCTCTCCCTGAGAATGTTGACATCCTAATCTTTAAAAAAAAAAAATGTCTCAGGTTGTTTTTATCCAAATTTGATTTATTCAGATGGTTATTTATTTTATTTAACACCAAAAGTTCCTTGTTAACTTATAAACCATATAGGTTATGTTAACACCAAAAGTTTTCATGTAATAAATGGAAAGCAAATAAAAATAGTCTCCCCCCCCTTTTATTCTGATCCGAAAAATTATCCGATCCGTGACTCATGATCCGAAGTCGATCCGAACCGTGAGTTTTGTGATCCGTTGCACCACTAATATATATATATACATATTAGTGCTGTCAGTTAAACGCGTTATTAACGAAGTTAACGCAAACCTATTTTAACGGCGTCGATTTTTTTATCGCGAGATTAACGTTCTTTTTGGTCTAACAAACTTTGTAGTTTTTTCACATGCTGTTGCAACAACTAGTAACGTTAGAAAAACTACAACACCACTCCGGATGTAGCTAGACCGGAAACAAAACATCAGGCACGCTGCGGCTGCCCACACTTGTTTGGGCCATTAAAAGAGTAGACGTGGATGGCAAGCGTGAGACGCCGAAATGAGATACGTATTAAGCCATGGTTTAACTGCACTATAGGCGGAGTCCTAGTTTACCTTGCATGTGCACTTTGTAATTTTATTTTGTATCACCCTGTTTTGATCCCTTAGAAAGGGCTGTTGAAGGGGCTGTTTGTGCAACAAAGTATTTTTTTCACCCTTTTATTGATGGACAGTGTTACATTGTGTGAGCGATTATTTGCTCTAACTGTGAATGACTGCTTCAAGTGAGAATGTTGGTGTGAAATCGAACACTACAGTATGCCAATGTTGTTTTCAATAAAACAAACATTTGAACAAAGCAAGCCGATCCACTTTTCTATGTTGATAAGAGCATTAAAATAAGAAAAAATAATGGGACAAAAAGAAATCAAGGGACATTTAGAATAAATAAAAATGTGCGATTAATTGTGATTAATTGTGAGTTAACTATGGCATTAATGCGATTAATCGCGATTAAATATTTTAATCGTTTGACAACACTAATATATATATATGTTAAACATTAAATAAACCCTCAAGTCAATTTACTATTTCTTAGCTGACACCTCAAGATGCAATTTTTGAATGACAGAAAGTCCAAAACAGCACAGATATACACGCTACACTGTTTTGTGGCTCATCAGATTTTAGAGTCAGGATTATTTTCTAGTAATGTTTGTTAGGTTAATTAACAAAAGTTGATATAAAGTGTTAAAGCCATCCCTGTTAATGTGCCCCTACAGAAACGTTGCCCTACTGAGTATTTTCTGCTTGATGAGGCCGCTCAAAACCGTCCTCTCATTAGTGAAACAGCAGGAGTAATTAATTGTGTGTTTATTTTTAGGGGCGGCAGAGAGCACGGGACTAAATTTAGCACGTACAGAGATCTGGGGGCCCGGCCAATTAAATGCGGGCAGAGGAGAGCAAACCAGCGTGCCACGGTTCAAAAAACAGACTGCGATGTGATGACAGGGCCGTAACCACCCAACTCCCCCCATTAACTGGAAATCTCCATGTTTTGTTTGTTGTTAGGATGTCAGACAGTTAAAAGGTTACATTTTTAGGCTGGTTTGCCTGAGCCATCTAACAGCGCTCGTCAATGTCATAATGATGGCCAATCAGATCAAAGAAGGCGGGGCTTAATGCTCACTGAAGATGAGTGTGAATTTAGTCACTGTGTGTGTTTACAGTGAAAGTGTGTGTGCGTGATAAGATATAACTAGCTAAACATTTAATATTTGACAACTGTTTTACGATGGATGTTTAACGACCCACAGTAACATACAGTGATGCAAACTACTCAACTTTTTTAATGTAGTTTTGCCATTTTGAATGGAAAATGTTAACATTTAAATGTCATTCATAACTGAATGTGATGAGAAAACAACATTTTTTTGTTGGGTTTTTTTGTTTTTACATTTTTGACATATTAGACATACAAACAAGAGTGAATGTGCGCATATTTTTAAATAAAGCATAATTTGCAAAGAGTTTTAATGGATTACTTCACAACTATACAGGGAGTGCAGAATTATTAGGCAAGTTGTATTTTTGAGGATTCATTTTACAACATTAATAATTAAACAACAACCATGTTGTCAATGAACACAAAAAACTCATTAATATCAAAGCTGAATATTTTTGGAAGTGGTTTTTAGTTTTAGCTATTTTAGGGGGATATCTGTGTGTGCAGGTGACTATTACTGTACATAATTATTAGGCAACTTAACAAAAAACAAATTTATACCCATTTCAATTATTTATTTTTACCAGTGAAACCAATATAACATCTCAACATTCACAAATATACATTTCTGACATTCAAAAACCAAACAAAAACAAATCAGTGACCAATATAGCCACCTTTCTTTGCAAGGACACTCAAAAGCCTGCCATCCATGGATTCTGTAGTGTTTTGATCTGTTCACCATCAACATTGCGTGCAGCAGCAACCACAGCCTCCCAGACACTGTTCAGAGAGCTGTTTTCCCTCCTTGTAAATCGCACATTTGATGATGGACCACAGGTTCTCAATGGGGTTCAGATCAGGTGAACAAGGAGGCCATATCATTAGATTTTCTTCTTTTATACCCTTTCTTGCCAGCCACGCTGTGGAGTACTTGGACGCGTGTGATGGAGCATTGTCCTGCATGAAAATCATGTTTTTCTTGAAGGATGCAGACTTCTTCCTGTACCACTGCTTGAAGAAGGTGTCTTCCAGAAACTGGCAGTAGGACTGGGAGTTGAGCTTGACTCCATCCTCAACCCGAAAAGGCCCCACAAGCTCATCTTTGATGATACCAGCCCAAACCAGTACTCCACCTCCACCTTGCTGGCGTCTGAGTCGGACTGGAGCTCTCTGCCCTTTACCAATCCAGCCACGGGCTCATCCATCTGGCCCATCAAGACTCACTCTCATTTCATCAGTCCATAAAACCTTAGAAAAATCAGTCTTGAGATATTTCTTGGCCCAGTCTTGATGTTTCAGCTTGTGTGTCTTGTTCAGTGGTGGTCGACTTTCTGCCTTTCTTACCTTGGCCATGTCTCTGAGTATTGCACACCTTGTGCTTTTGGGCACTCCAGTGATGTTGCAGCTCTGAAATATGGCCAAACTGGTGGCAAGTGGCATCTTGGCAGCTGCACGCTTGACTTTTCTCAGTTCACGGGCAGTTATTTTGCGCCTTGGTTTTTCCACACGCTTCTTGCGACCCTGTTGACTATTTTGAATGAAACGCTTGATTGTTTGATGATCACGCTTCAGAAGCTTGGCTATTTTAAGACTGCTGCATCCCTCTGCAATATATCTCACTATTTTTGACTTTTCTGAGCCTGTCAAGTCCTTCTTTTGACCCATTTTGCCAAAGGAAAGGAAGTTGCCTAATAATTATGCACACCTGATATAGGGTGTTGATGTCATTAGACCACACCCCTTCTCATTACAGAGATGCACATCACCTAATATGCTTAATTGGTAGTAGGCTTTCCAGCCTATACAGCTTGGAGTAAGACAACATGCATAACGAGGATGATGTGGTCAAAATACTCATTTGCCTAATAATTCTGCACTCCCTGTATAGGCTATAATTAGAAACGGAGCTTCTTTTATCATTCTTATTTTTTCTATATTCCCTTAAATCCCTTTTAATCCTTTAATTATTTAATGTCTTTAAATAAGCAGACTTAAGGTAATATTTAAGTGGATAAAATGATGTTCATTGTGTGTTATAAATCATCATACTCTAAACAGTAAGTATTATTACTGTTGTTACGATTATTCATGAGATGAAAACACTTTATAAGATTGTTTATAAGGCATTTTATGCATGTATTATAATACTCTTATGCTGCATTATAAATGCAGGCTTCATCTGGTGTTATAATGTATTGCACTCCTACAAGTTATAACCACAAATAGGTAATTATTATAATGTGTTGTAACTGTTGTTATGATTATTTATCAGATGATACAGCACATTATAAAGTTGTTTATAAGGCATTACACATGTATTATAATAACCTTATGATGCATTATAAATGCAGGCTTCATCTGGTGTTATAATGCATCTTAAAAGTTATAACCACAAATACGTAAGTATTATAATGTATTGTAACTATTGTTATGAATATTTATCAGATGATACGAGGCTGTTTATAAGGTATTGTGCATGCATTATAATGCATTACGAATACTCTTATGATGCATTATAAATGCAGGCTTCATCTGGTGTTATAATGCAATGCACTCTTAAAAGTTATAACCACAAATAGGTAATTATTATAATGTATTTTAACTGTTATGATTATTTACCAGATGATACAGCACATTATAAAGTTGTTTATAAGGCATTACACATGTATTATAATACTCTTATGATGCATTATAAATGCAGGCTTCATCTGGTGTTATAATGCATTGCACTCTTAAGTTATAACCACAAATAGGTAATTATTATAATGTGTTGTAACTGTTGTTATGATTATTTATCAGATGATACAGCACATCATAAAGTTGTTTATAAGGTATCATGCATGTATTATAATACTCTTATGATGCATTATAAATGCAGGTTTCATCTGGTGTTATAATGCATCTTAAAAGTTATAACCACAAATAGGTAATTATTATAATGTGCTATAACTATTGTTATGAATATTTATCAGATGATACGAGGTTGTTTATAAGGTATTGTGCATGCATTATAATGCATTACGAATACTCTTATGGTGCATTATAAATGCAGGCTTCATCTGGTGTTATAATGCATTGTACTCTTAAAACCACAAATAGGTCATTATTATGTATTTTAACTGTTATGATTATTTACCAGATGATACAACACATTATAAAGTTGTTTATAAGGCATTACACATGTATTATAATACTCTTATGATGCATTATAAATGCAGGCTTCATCTGGTGTTATAATGCATTGTACTCTTAAAAGTGTGCTTGGTAACACTTTAGAATAATGGTCATTGGTTAACATTAGTTAATGTATTAACTAACATGAACTAACCATGAGCAGTACATTTGTTACTGTACAAGTTCATCTTTGTTAACGCTAGTTCATATAAATCCAGCTGTTCATGGTTTGTTCGTGTTAGTTCACAATGCATTTACTAATGTTAACAAGATTTTAATAATGCATTAGTAAATGTTGAGATTAACATTAACAAAGATTAATAAACGTTTTATAAGTGCAGTTCATTATTAGTTAATGTTAACTAATGTAGTTAACTAATGTTAACTAATGACCATTATTCTAAAGTGTTACCGTGTGCTTTATTGGTTTAAAAAAAACAAAACACCTTTGGTTCAAAGTTCAAGATAGTCCTGCTTCCTTTGTGTGTCTGCTTCGACAATGTCATACTGAATTTCACGGTGTGTATGAGAGAAAACCCGCCTGATTCCCTCGGTCACATGCTGCATCTGCACAACGTCCAGTTAATACCATCATAACATCCTAATCAGGGTCAGTCATACACAGTCTACATCATATTTGTACACACACACACACCATTCGCCTTCAGAAACGCGTAATAGACAGCGTAAGTGATGCAATGTGCTCAGAGTTTGATTGGCAGGTTCTGTTCTGCAGTATCAGCTGGTTTGGGAGAGAGAAAGAGAGAGAGAGACACACAAAGCCCAGCTCAGCTGTGATCCGCACGGCTGCAACACTGTTCCTTTACATGACAGCTTCCCAAGCCCGGCCTTGACATCTGTCACTCACACACACCACGGTCAGTGTTATAAACTTCTATGTGCTTCTAAAAATACACGGCGGGACACGAAGCAGTCAGACCGTCCCAGAAGAGCACGATCTCTCCGAGCATCAGAACATCAGCCCTTCACGAGGAATCTGTCTCAGATCATTAAAATGCTACTAAATGTGTCTGCTAGACTACCAGACAGGAAATGACACGTTTCAGGACAACATGGCCGACCCGAATGCACAGCAATCCTCTAGAGTAAAACAACCGAGACAAAAAAGAAGATGGAAAGAACAAGAGTGATCTCATTCATGAAACAAATGCAAGTGAATGGATTTACGAATGGTTTGCACAGAAATTCAATATGCACATAATTCTATTACACGTAAATGATTTAAAACGAGAAAAAAAAACTGAAATTTGCTAAGTAAAATTTTAATTCGAAGTGATCATAAACAACCAATTTACACAAGTTCATTCTAAACATAATTCTGTGTGGTTCCATAAGAATGATTTTGCTACAAACGATTCAAATTCAGCCGGTTCGAGCCGATCCAAAGCGACAGACCAGTTACACAGAAATATGTTACGCATAATCAAATCAATGCATGCTTTCAAGAACTATTCATTATGCACATCATTTGATGCGCCAGTCCACATAAGAACGATTTTACCAACAGCAAGTTTTATGAATACTTGCATAGACATTTCTTCTGCTCGTGCCATTTCCCAAACAATTTACCTGGACATTTGCTATTTACAAAATCAAATCAAAGCGACAATTTACACAGCTTGTGCACATAAGGTTATGTATTTAAATGATTTAAATAGAAATTACTTTGCACAGAAAATTTGCGACATACTCAATTCAAAGAGAGAATTTGGCACTTTCTATGAAGCCTGCATTTATAATGCATCATAAGAGTATTATTAGTGCATTATAATGCATGCACAATACCTTATAAACAACCTCGTATCATCTGATAAATATTCATAACAACAGTTACAATACATTATAATATTTGCATATTTGTGGTTATAACTTTGAAGCCTGCATTTATAATGCATCATAAGAGTATTCTTAGTGCATTATAATGCATGCACAATACCTTATAAACAACCTCGTATCATCTGATAAATATTCATAACAACAGTTACAATACATTATAATATTTGCATATTTGTGGTTATAACTTTGAAGCCTGCATTTATAATGCATCATAAGAGTATTCTTAGTGCATTATAATGCATGCACAATACCTTATAAACAACCTCGTATCATCTGATAAATATTCATAACAACAGTTACAATACATTATAATATTTGCATATTTGTGGTTATAACTTTGAAGCCTGCATTTATAATGCATCATAAGAGTATTCTTAGTGCATTATAATGCATGCACAATACCTTATAAACAACCTCGTATCATCTGATAAATATTCATAACAACAGTTACAATACATTATAATATTTGCATATTTGTGGTTATAACTTTGAAGCCTGCATTTATAATGCATCATAAGAGTATTCTTAGTGCATTATAATGCATGCACAATACCTTATAAACAACCTCGTATCATCTGATAAATATTCATAACAACAGTTACAATACATTATAATATTTGCATATTTGTGGTTATAACTTTGAAGCCTGCATTTATAATGCATCATAAGAGTATTCTTAGTGCATTATAATGCATGCACAATACCTTATAAACAACCTCGTATCATCTGATAAATATTCATAACAACAGTTACAATACATTATAATATTTGCATATTTGTGGTTATATCTTTGAAGCCTGCATTTATAATGCATCATAAGGGTATTATTAGTGCATTATAATGCATGCACAATACCTTATAAACAACCTCGTATCATCTGATAAATATTCATAACAACTGTTACAATACATTATAATACTTGCATATTTGTGGTTATAACTTTGAAGCCTGCATTTATAATGCATCATAAGGGTATTATTAGTGCATTATAATGCATGCACAATACCTTATAAACAACCTCGTATCATCTGATAAATATTCATAACAATAGTTACAATACATTATAATACTTACCTAGTTGTGGTTATAACTTGTAAGAGTGCAATGCATTATAACACCAGATGAAGCCTGCATTTATAATGCATCATAAGAGTATTATAATACATGTGTAATGCCTTATAAACAACTTTATAATGTGTTGTGTCATCTCATGAATAATAGTAAGAACAGTAATAATACTTACTGTACCTACTTGTGGTTATAACTATTAAGATTATGATTATTTATAACACACAATGAACATCATTTTATCCACTTAAGTCATAATGGATTATATATCTCATAGATTCATGAATCTTTTACTTTCCCAAGTCTCATATCTTGACATTGTTTACTTAAGATCTACTACATCTTATGAGTGGTCTTAAAGATAAAGTCTTCTTTTAAATATCTAAAAAGCTTTAAAATGTGTATATATAATGTTTATAATTGGCCCGCGTCTGCTTTAAGAACAAAAGTTAATAAGCCATAAGATTTCATGAAGTGGTTATAACACATTTCCCAGTTGTGTGGAAAAATACATTCACAATGCAAATCATGTTACGATTGTTCATGAGATGACACAACACATTATAAAGTTGTTTATAAGGCATTACACGTGTATTATAATACTCTTATGATGCATTATAAATGCAGGCTTCATCTGGTGTTATAATGCATTGCACTCTTAAGTTATAACCACAAATAGGTAATTATTATAATATGTTGTAACTGTTGTTATGATTATTTATCAGATGATACAGCACATTATAAAGTTGTTTATAAGGCATCATGCATGTATTATAATAACCTTATGATGCATTATAAATGCAGGCTTCATTTGGTGTTATAATGCATCTTAAAAGTTATAACCACAAATAGGTAATTATTATAATGTGCTATAACTATTGTTATGAATATTTATCAGAGGATACGAGGTTGTTTATAAGGTATTGTGCATGCATTATAATGAATTACGAATACTCTTATGATGCATTATAAATGCAGGCTTCATCTGGTGTTATAATGCATTGTACTCTTAAAACCACAAATAGGTCATTATTATGTATTTTAACTTTTATGATTATTTATCAGATGACACAACACATTATAAAGTTGTTTATAAGGCATTACACATGTATTATAATACTCTTATGATGCATTATAAATGCAGGCTTCATCTGGTGTTATAATGCATTGTACTCTTAAAACCACAAATAGGTCATTATTATGTATTTTAACTTTTATGATTATTTATCATCATGATACAACACATTATAAAGTTGTTTATAAGGCATTACACATGTATTATAATACTCTTATGATGCATTATAAATGCAGGCTTCATCTGGTGTTATAATGCATTGCACTCTTACAAGTTATAACCACAAATACGTAAGTATTATAATTCATTGTAACTGTTATGATTATTTATCAGATGATACAACACATTATAAAGTTGTTTATAAGACATTATGCATGTATTATAATGCATTAAAAATACCCTTATAATGCATTATAAACACAGGCTTCAATTTATTTTAAGAATAGTTTGATGAATAATTTACACAGACATTGATTATAATCAATTCAATGCGGTGTAAGAATGCTTTTACGAATGATGTACACAGACATTCGTTCTGGATAAAGCCAATGGAAAAACGACATCCTGCAGCTTTGGTGAACTATTTTGAAGAGAATATGATTTGGGACACACTAATATGAATCTCGCATATTATTTAGGACAGAGAGTGTGTGAATTGGGGCGCGGGGTCTATCTTGCACACTCATTAGCTGTGGCCTGAAGAAGCAGGTGTGAATAAACGGGTCGATGGACCAGTTTCTGTGCTTGAAATGGCAAAATTAATATTGCCTCAAATCTGTAGAAGCTCATTTCTAATTCCGATACCATTTAGAAGTAAACAATTAATAACTAAAAGTATTACAGACTTCCTGGCGATAAGGTTTTGAATTATGGCGTATGATTTTCACTGTGGCTTTCCCAAATTCTGTCAATTCTGTACACATTTTTAAATGGGATTTTTTTTATTATTGTAATATTTTTGCGCAAAAAAACAAACATGCAGAAAAAACATTATTTTCAACTTTTATTCTGACACTGTCTGAAATCATACATTTTTAAGAGGCGGCTCTTTTAAAGGGGTGGTTGATTATGATTTGACTTGTTTAACCTTAGTGAGTGTGTAGTGTTGCTGTTTGAGAATAAACAACATCTGCAAAAGTTACAACCCTCACAGTTTAAAGCAAAGGGACATTTTCTTTTACAGAAATCGCTTTTTAAGGACTACAACAAACAGCTGGTAGAGACTACAACAAGCTTCTTCACGGGTTAGTGACATCACAACCCTAAAATTTACATAAACCCCACCCCGGGAACACGCAACAAAGGGGGTGAGGCTATGTTGAGAATATATAGATTATCATGACAGAATATGCTAATCAATGACTCATAAATTCATCAACTAACCATTCAGAAACTTCCCGTCTCATTTTACATGTTTTCACGTCTTCTTGAGTCTCTCCATCATTGTCTGACTCCGATTTGATCAGAAAACTCTGAACAGTTTCATTGCCTGTCTGCATTAGGTGATAAGAGCTGCTAACGTGAGCTCCGCCCCATAAGCAGCAGCTCATTTGCATTTAAAGGGACACACACAAAAACAGCAGTTTGACCATTTTAACATGCTATAAAAAATGATCTGTGGGGTATTTTGAGCTAAAACTTCACATACACACTCTTGGGACATCCAAGACTTATTTTACATCTTGTAAAAAGGAGCAATCAACCACCCTTTTAAGGCTTGTCGGTAAACAGCCTCTGTTATGCTGCGTTCACACCGAACGCGGATTGAGCGTCAAATTCGCATCTATCACGTCTAGTTGGACGCTTGAACATTTTGAATCCACTTGTGCGTCCAAAGCGAATTGGACGCCCATATAAAGCGAGCGTTTGAAGCTAAATAGACGTGCGTTCGAGGCGCTCCAGGAGCTGTGTCTGGATGACGGCTGCTTTTAGCGGTACTTCCGCCTGTCCCGCGGCCATATAGCTCCGTATGATTCAGGCCCGGTTCCAGAATCAAATCACTAAGGGTGTTTGGAGCTATGTTATAAGCTATGCTATACCCTCTGCTCTGTAGAGGACACCAGAATCCCTTTATTGAGAAAATTAAAAGACATGAATAGACAAACAATGGGATTTTTTTTTTTTGTCATTCACCAAACAATTTTTATGCTTCAAACTTTTTTTTTTTTAATCCAAACTTTGTATAAAGATGATTCTCAATGTTATGAAAGATACAAAATCATTTGATATACCATTTTACTTTATGCAATATGTGTGTGTAAACATGGCCATAAATGCCATTCCCATTCTATAAGCAATGCATCTATACACTGTATCTAATTTGCATATTAATGTGTTGTAATGTAAAAAGACGTGTAATAATATTTTCATAAGAATGTCTTGTATTTCGTAAGAATATCCAGACTTAAAACTGTGTATATTGTCTGAGAAATTCGTTAAATAATGGCAAAACCTCTAATCTGGGTCTCAGGAGGATATTTCTGTCTCGTGCAGAGTGGCATTTATATTTATATAGTTTAATAATAGTTTATTCAATGAATGACTGTAGCCTCGAAAGTGAGCCAAGATCGCTACGATCGCTAAAATGCTGTTGCTTTGTCAGTTCATCGCGACCTCCTTTATAAAAATGAAGGCGTCTCATCAGCAATAAATCTCTTCTTACATCGTGTCTTGACTTTGTTTGTTAGAGAGGTTTCGCGAACCTGCATTAACTCAGCACTGAATAAAACTGAATAAAATAAATCGGCCACCGTAGGAGTTAAAACGAAATCGGAATTGGGAGGAACAGAAACTAATATTTACTGGATGGTCATATACCTTTTCACCGCTAGATGGGGGAAAATATCACACAGTGTAGCTTTAAAGTACTGCCACGTTTTCTGTTCATGAGTTCCATTTTCACTTTCAACGGCAGCATCATTACGTTCGACCAGCATAGTGTAAGTCTAGGGTTCGGGTTCGGTGGAAAAAAATTCTGAGGTTCGGCAGAAACCGAACCCCGTCAAAAAGCCCAATATTCGGTGCATCGCTAGTTTAAAGTAATAATGTCACTAAACTTAAATTTTTTTTCCCTCACGCATTACAATTAGGTTATCTCCTCATGCTCGCAACTCTCCTGGTGCTCGCTATGTCCCGCTTCTCTCGCTATTAATGCACTACACACATAGAATAAACCATCTAAAATGCTTTGAATAATCATGCTACTAAAACTAAATGTGATCTGGTTATTTAAATGATGTTTGCACTTTCACTTTGAAAGTGAGTGCGTGCACTTCAGATGATCAATGCAATCAATCTCAGTTCTAATCGCAAGAAAACGTGTCAAAATGACCCTCTCCAAACGGTCAATGTTTAGCTCATCCAAGAATTTTAATTCTGCATTTACTCACTCTCATGTTGTTTTCGCACGTCACACAATCATTTGAATGTCCGTGTTTACTACAGTATGCGTGTCGAGTTAAATTAACAAATTAATCATATAAAGTCATCGTGTCTCCTCCTCAGTGGATTAGACCACTCGATTAGTTATTTTTTACGATGCCTTTATGACATTTTTTGGATCTTTTAAATTTGAGAGGAATGGACTTTAAATGGAGGGACATTTGGGGTACATTTGTAAATTTGTGTTTGCGTGAATACCTTAAATAGGCCTACTACAACAAGTTGAGCCTTGGATAAAACAACTCTATATTGCGAATCATACCGTTTCCATCAACGTTACATATCGTCATATTTTTATATCGCGATATATCGTTTAACGATATATTGTTACACACCTAGTCTTTACATTGACTTAACATAGAAATCACTCGCTCCAGACACTCTATTCACGTTGGGTGTGAATGCAGCATAATGATTGGCTAAGGAAATATTATCCATATAAAACCGTCGCTTACAGACAAAGCATTATGAAATAATTTCTTTACGGTTTGTGGTGAAGCTGCTATCATATTCAACACGAGTTTCTTTGCGAACTCTCCATTACACTGTGCCTCGTTTACAAAACAAAATGCTCCGAACAAACATAACCATTAGCCGTGATTCGGTACGCCATTAAAATCAACCATTTGACAAGTCAAACGTTCTTTCATTCTTCCATTTCTCCTGTGGTCGGCAGACTCAAGCGTGTGGACTACAACAGAAACTGAACACACATCTGTATACAGCGTCGGGTCAGAGGTCACTCTTCCGCTGGAACTAGACTCACATACGGCTGGAAGCCTGTGATTCTAGTCTATAAAGTTATAAACACTCCAGAAGGCCTTTATGGATTACTTTTATGATGGATAGATGCGCTTTTTTGGCCTTCAAAATCTCATCTCCCATTATAAAGCTGGGAAGAGCTTTACTATAACTCTGATTGTGTTTGGCTGAAAGTAGAACGTCACACATCTTTGGCTGAACTATCCCTTTAACTATTTGAGACTACGAAATTGCATCCAATTTATTAACTTCAAACACCGATTCAACTGTGCAAACAGCCATAAATCACAACACAAGATTTAATATGATCCATCTGCTTCTATTAAACAATGTCAAAACTCATCCCCTCCAACTCTTCATCGTGAGATTACAAGACGTCTCCTCATTCCTCTCTTGATTTACCTTGTTCTACATCCTACGCCCTACATTGCTCACTCTTTCCTCTCGATTTCTCCCGTCTGCAGCTCATTTTGAAATCAATGATTTCAGAACTTCATTTCCTCGCATTTCCTGACGCCTGAAGGGCCGTTCTCATTCCGGTGCCCATTTTCTCTCTCCGCTATCTCTCTTTCTCTCAGTTGTCGGGAGTCTGCTGGGCTTTGGGTGATGGTTCGGTCTAGTCGCCAGCATATTGCTGGCCCTGATAGCAGCGGGCCCTATCTTTAGCCGTTCAGTCGAGAAAGCTGCCGGTTTGTGGCAAACCAACTCAAATCCAGAGCACTGAAACATCGGCTCCGTTCCAAACCCTAGTGAGCTAGCAAGACGTGCCATCAGTAGGCAGCGACATTACGTTGCTTTACCAGATGTCTCATATGTTCACAAATTTAAATCAGCATCACTTGCCTCTTTCGCATAAAAACTAATCCCGGAATGCATTGTAATTTGTAATGAATCCAAAATGATGTAGCCTGGTCCTACCAGACTCTCCTACATTTCATTTGTACAGAGTCTGGCCGCTCTCCATTGACGAGCGTTCACTTCCTTGAAGGTGGGAACTCTGTTGAAGCCTAAAACTATTGGATCTGCCATACCCAATCGCTAACGTTTGGTCGTGACGTGTGTCATGAGCCGTTCGCCTCTGTTCCTCACATGGACGTCCGTAAACATAATCAGTGATAAAACCTAAAACTCGTGCATTCGGATTGTGATTTATTCACAGTGGAGAGTTTTGTGATCGGGAACGGCTGCTCACGTCGTCCATAACATGATTGTGCTGTAAATAAAATGTCATATGCTTGGTATGATAAGGATAAACGCTGCCGTAAATAACGGCCCAATTCAAATGTTTACATGCTTTTCTTCTTTTTATTTTGAGCGGTGATGAAATATATTGCTCTTGAAAATGCTGGCCAGCATTTAAAGAAATACAAGTCTAGAAATGCATCCAAATGACAGCGAAGCGCAGCCGTACGGTGCTCTGCAGGGGTCAAAAAGGATATAAACAGTGAAATTTGAAGTGATATATTCTTGAAAACTCAGAGATGTGGATTCGGAGAGCAATGACCACATGACCTTGTGTTTGTCTAAAGCAGTCGGTCATCCGGCCGGGGATATTTACGCGGGTGGTGGGAGACGGACGGCAATAAAATCACTGACTAGCCGCTGTAAATGATGACAACACCTTCAGACCGCACAAGAAACAATTACCGGGGCTTCAGCAACTCCTTCACCACTAATGGAGCGAGCTGGAAGATCAAACTTTTCCCGGGACACAACATCATGGCCACCAACAAAACTCAGCAAAGATTGTTCTTGCTCCGGCTTTAACTTCTGGATATTCGGCTGCGGTGCCACAACGGACCGAACGGCTTCGCTCGCATCTTTTCTCCGCCGCCATTCCTGAACTACAACTCAAACTAGCGCACGACATCAGCGTCATCGTTCTCAGCCACGCCCTCTGTTCGCTGATTGGACAGGTACGAATTTGTTCGGAGAAAACCTAAGAATATACCGCAGTCCCAGACGGAGAACTGAAGGAAAATGAAAATTGAGTGGAAGTACGTAGGAGGGCGGAGCCAGGCTAAAAATGACGTGCCATCCAATATAATTAATTTCAACATTGTATTTTTTGTTAGTACAGCAAAAGTAGCAGGTAGGGATGAGCCAGAATTGATGAACTAGTCAAATAGTGGGTTTAATATTTTTGCAACGGTAATGCAGTAATGCAACTTCAGAGTTAGGGATAGGACGATTACCAGTTTCACGATAAACCACGATAAAGACGATCACATATATTATTAATCATACATAATTAATAATCCTGTCATATAAAGTTTATGACATAAAAAAAAACATTGAAATAAAAATGGGACAAATAATAATATAGTCATAATTTAAGTAAATTAACACAAAATTAAACATTTTTGAATTTCAGAATTGTCAAAAAAGTGATTACTGGTTCAGAATGACGGACAGTTCACCCAGAATTAACATTTAACAAGTTGTTCCAAACCTGTATGAGTTTCTTTATGTTGAACTCATAGGAAGATTCATTCCTACTAGGGGTGTAATGGTACACAAATCTGACGGTTCGGTCCGTACCTCGGTTTTGAAGTCCCGGTTCGGTATGGATTCGGTACAGCAGTTTTACAAAATTGCTTATTTATTCGACAGTGGTTTAATGAAAAAAATTGTGTCTGTCCTTAAATGAATTAAATTATAACTAAAAATTTCTTAAAGATAATGCTGTAAACTATATAGGGAGCTCTTACTTGCATATAGCTATTAAAGATTAACAACAGAGCCCAAACTATTAGCCTAAATTCAGTTGCTATTTATTTTTAGATATAATAATCAGCACTCATAAGCTTCACATAAGGCAGTTTTTGCATTAACTTCTAAATCTAATTATTTTTATTCGTTGTTGAAATATAATCATTTAGTGGCTGTAATTTTCATGACAGGTTTATTTAAACATACATTAAATAAACAAGACATCACTAACAGGCTAAGTAGTATATAATGAATATATATAGGCTAATATAATGAATATAACGGCTAATATAATGAATATAACGGCTAATATAATGAATATAACGGCTAATATAGTGCATGTATTCAGTGAAAGAGTTGATTTCTCTAGTGAGCTACAGCTGTGGACACTGAATGACTTCTGAGTAAACGTGATTCTGCATGACATTGTTTACAAGCTGTTTTATTGTCTTTCCGCGGTTGAAACGCAGACGGAGCGATTACACAACATATGATACATTTCAGTAAGTTGTAATGTATCCTCAACATACCTTAAGATGTATTAATTTATGTTTATTCTTTAGGAAGAGATGATCGCATTGACTCGCGCGCCGCCGCTTTAAGTTGAACTGATACGCGTCTATCAGTCACATCACATTAAAGAGCGTTAAAACGGCATTTATCGTTTGAATTTCGTGATAAAATGGACTGAATACTTAATATGTTCGTGTGGGAACTCGGATTGAAGTGTGTTCTGCTCTTACAACAAGCCGACTGTTAACTGTTAAAGATTACTTTCATAACGGTTCCGTACACGCGTGCACCGTACCGGAAGCCCTGTACCCAAACGGTTCAATACGAATACGTGTACCGTTACACCCCTAATTTCTACCATGGAAGTCAGTGGTGCCTGGGTACAAACTTTCTTCAAAATCTATTCTTTTGTGTTCAGCAGAACAAAAAAACTCAAACAGGTTTGGAACATCATGAGGGCGAGTAAATGACAGAATTTTCATTTTTGGGTGAACTGCCCCTTTAAATTGCACCAAATGGGCTACTAAAGAGTTCTTTAGAAATAAATAAAATAATCAAATATAATTTGATTTATTAATAATGTGTTCTGCTGCAAGTTCACATACTTGATGTTGTCTTATGGTTTATTGTTGAGCCGTCCAGTTGTCATTGTTGAAGTAATCAGTTCATGACTTATTCTTTTTTGTGTCCTTGAAGTCCTTGATGGAATAGTTTTTTTTGTGTTTTTTGTGTTTTTAGGTTCTGGGTGTCGTGAATGGGTGTAACTGAAGGTGGCAACCCTAGCCTAGACAGGGAGTAGAGCGCGAGGAAGCACACTAGGGTTTGCAACAGTCACTTCCAGTCTTCTGTGTGTCTGCACGGCATGACTCACATTCAGCAATCTCAGCTAATCTCGCTCGAACGCCAATTTATGATAAGAAATTCTGAGTGTCTCCCAGTGAAAGACCTCAGGCAGTGTTTGTATGCTACTTTTAGTCAAAAGTACTGAAGTGCTTTACTTACCAAACACATGACTCATTTCTGAAGCTTAATAAACACTCGTTTTTCAGCTGGAATTGTCAGTGCGCCTCCATATTCCACATGATTCAATCAGCCTCTAAAAGACTCAGTGTTGCCAGATTGGGCGGTTTTCAATTTGATTGTGCAGGTAAAAATGGGTTTGGGACAAAATTTGGACAAAATTTGGGCTGGTTTGGGGTCGTTTGTATAGTCTAATTGCTTAATAAACGAAACTCAGTGTGCATGAACTCCATAAAACCACACACACAGGTCCGCAAAGAGTCAGCTGGCGTTGGTGTTGAGCACGCAGACGAGCACGCACTTTCAGCCAATCAGCGATTAGCAGGCAGACGTGCTCATTCATGACTGACAGCCAGGTTTTTAGCGTGTTAACAATTAGCTGTATATCATAGACTGTAAAAAAATATGGACGTAGTGTCCGTGACGTCACCCATAGGATCTGAAGAGCAGTTCTGAAGCGTAAAGTAGGGTCGAGCTGGCCGTCGCCATCTTGTCATCGCGTGTCACTCCCGGATAACAGAAAATGGGCAAAGAGGCGGGACGTGGGCGGAGCTGAGGTGATGAGTCTAACAGACAGCAGACAAACGGCAATCCACTCAAGTGGCCACACCCTTAATTATGCAGACCTTTAAGGCTTTATATAATGTAAATGAATGAGTTATAAATAAATTCACCCCCTCACAGTCGTCATGAAGGGCAAAATTAGCCGTACAGACCAAAAGCACAGTTTGTCCCAGACTGTAAACATGTGTTCTTCTGCTGTAAAGTTGGGCATTTTAACATGAGCTCAATGAGATTCTGCTCCTTCTGGAGTCTGTCTCTGTTTTAAGGAAATGAAAATGGTACTTGTCAACCTTGATCGGTATGGCAATCAAATTACACATTATTATGGGCTTTTTTGTTCTTGGAGTGGGCTAGGGTTGGGCGATGTCTCCTAAATTGGCAGCTGACGATGTTTACAGTAAAACATTGTGATGGACGATGATATCGTCGTTTTTTTAATGAATACAAATATATAATTTACTATATCTGTATTTTACTATCTCTTTACATAAATACCATTTTCTACTTCAAAACTATATATAATTTTGTTATTTTACTAACCCAAATAATGACTGATCCGCGCTAGGTTGCACGTGAGGGAAAAAAGTAGCTTCCTTCCACTTAAGAAGAGTTGTGCACTTTTTATTTTAATAAATCTCTTTACATAAATGCTATTTTCTACTTCAAAACTATAATTTCGTTACTAACCCAGTGTTTTGTATGTAAATGTTGTTTTACGTGAATAATAGCGAGTGAAGCACAAAGCTTCGTTTACAAAGGAAATAAATTCACAGCCATGAATGGATTCATGCCGAATGAGAGAGGTAGGCTGAGCCCAATTTAAGATTTCAGCTTTTTTATTCTGTTTTGCGACTTCCGTGAATTTTAACAATAGGCCTAACGTTAGTCCATTTTATCCCACATGGACATCTCGTTTCTTTTCTCAAATCTTCACTCGTGTCGCACCCATTTTCACAGGGAAATGGGTTTCAAACGTTTTTCAAAAGTTTCTTCCTTTTGTTTGTTTATAAGTCTATTATACCATTCACGTCCTTTACTGTGGGAAAGTAGAAAAACACTGTAGGATGAGTAGGCTACCGTTTTACTTTTATTTAACACAGTTTGTGTTGTTATTAGACTTGGTAATGCGCGTCAAGTTTATTTGAATGGCGCATTTCACACACACAGGCCATTGTACTTTCGTTTTCTCTGGCAGTGAATAATCAAACACAGCTTACATGTCTTGACCCTGTGGAAGATAAAATTGGCTCTTCAGAACAAGTGTTGCTTTGCAACATCAGGAGAGCACATGAAGACGGAGATATTTGAGAAGGTCTACAGCTCATCTCGCGCAGAGCGGTATATGACACATCTTTTTTTTTTTTACTAATATTTAATTTTCTTATATTCTTTCGGTTACCATTATTTACTGATAATGGTTTAGATGTTTTACAGGCTGTGGTGTGTTGTTTCACTGACGGAAGTGCTGAAATAAACACGCATGCTTATGAAATGGATGTTTGAGCCTCGTTTATTATTTCAAAATGTAGGCTATATCTGACAAAGACTACAGTATTTAAAATATAATATATGCATTAGTTATATTCTCAATATAATTTACAGAGCAATCCCTGCAAAGTTTTTAGTTTAACTATAGAAGAGGATTAGTGTGCGTCGCACTCACAACAAGACTCGCAATGGGGGGCGTGGCATCACGATGGTGGCACTCCATCGTGATGTCAGTCAGCCATCAATCATCGCTGGTTTTGGTGAGCTTTTGGGCTGGAAATCGTCGACCCCATCTCAAACCAAAGAGTACCACGGTGCACATGTGTAAAATAACACGCAGTGTTTTACGGGGATGTGTAAACGCTTCTTATGTGTGGCTGTGTCGACGTCCTGTGGATTGAAGAGGGAGCAGATTGGAGGAAGACAAACTCATTACCTGCTTAGTTAAGCAGGCTAATAGAGAACAGTGGGCATTGATAATATTTTTTTTAGAAATCCAATTTTGTTCTGATTAAAAGAGACAGCGGATCGATTCCCCTTTCTAATGTGACACGGCGCGATCCTCAGCGGCTCGCCGTCCTGCTGGGAGAGAGGGGTTGTGAGCGCGTCTCACCTCCAGAGCTTTACGCTTCCTCTTCAGCAGATTGGCGATGTCTTCTGCCACCTTCTCCACCAGCTGCTTGGGCGTATTCCGCTCCACATTGAACTGACTTCTCTTCTCACTGTAAATCTGTGGGCAAAGGGCAGAGGGCAAAGGTCAGGCACACAATCATTTCCTTTGTGAACAATTACATCAATGCACCTCAAAACTATATTTTAATATTTTACATATGCAATTCAATATATATGAATCTAATCATTTATATTTGCTCCAAAACAGGGTCATATGATGTGACTATAATTTAAACGCATTATCTACACGTGCATTTATTCTACTTTTCATTTGCACATACGTATATAGCATATCTGTACAGTATATATGTAATTCTGTATTTTCTTATTATGTTGTATTATATTGATTTTATTGCCTTTTTATTGTATTATATTACATTTTGAAGCTCATTTCAACAAGAAAAATTCCTTGTGCATGTAAACATACATCTGACTGATTTATTTTTATCCTTCAATCTAAATTAAAAAAAATCATATATATATATATATACTACTAAAATCATTGCACTATTTATTAGGTTGCTTGATGTTATAATTGTTTTTCTTATTATTTTAATATAAATATAAATCTTTTATAATTTATATAAATATAAAATGTTATATATTATATATTATATACATATATATATATATATATATATCCATACAGTATTAATATATATTTAATATCCATTAATATTTATATAGTTTTAAACATATTATTTAATATTATATACATATTAATATATAAGAATTTATATTAAGTATTTGTTTATTATATATAAATACTTTATTGGTAATTATATAAATATTAATATATTGATATAATATTTTATATACTATTTAATATTATACATATATTTTTTACATTAAATTATAATATTACACACATGTATTTTATTGGTAATTAAATAGATAATATTTTTATATAATATTTTATGTATTATACATATATTTTTTGTATAATATTATACATATGCATTTTTATAAATATTTTATTGGTAATTAAATATATATTAATGTATTTATATAATATTTTATATCCTATTTAATATTTTTAAAAATATATTATAATATTATACATATGTATTTTTATATTATACATTATATTGCATTATTTATTTTCTCAAAATCTCTCTGAGAGGGAAATCTCTTTTCCAGAAGTGATAGGCAGCAGTGCAGATCAAGTACTAATAAAACAACACGCATACACAAACACAATTAAAACATTTGCAATGCAATTACTCATCCTCCAGTTATTGAATAATATATTTCAAATGTCCCATTATAATACAAAAATATTCCAAAATGATTTATATTATGTTGTATACGCTCTAAAAAATGGTGCTATATGGGACTAAAAGTGGTTCCTGGCTCGTAATCATAGGGGAACCACTATTGGTGCTATATATAGCACTATATCTTTAAAGTGCTCTACAGCATCTTTGTCAAATGGTGCTATGTAGAACCCATAAGAGGTGCTGTATCGCATTTTATTTCTTCATCAGAAATGGTGCTAAACAGCCCCAACAGTGGTTCTTTGGCTCATAATAAGGGGCTAAAAAGATTCTGTATACAGCAGTGGTGCTATACAGCACCTTAACCACCCCAAAGAACCACTGAAAAACCACTGAAGAACCATACACTGATGGTGCTATATGGCACTAAAAGTGGTTCTTGGCTCGTAATCACAGGGGAACCACTTTTGGTGCTATATAGCACCATATCTTAACAGGTTCTGTATATGGTAGCGGTGCTATATAGCATCTCAGTCATCCCAAAGAACCACTGAAGCAGCAAGATTTGGTGCTATACAACACTTAAATTGGTTTCCCTATGATTACGAGCCAAATAACCACTTTTAGTGCTATATAGCACCATTTTTTTAGAGTGATAGGGGCTTAACATGATCTGTATATGGCAGCGGTGCTATATAGCACCTTAACCACCCCAAAGAACCACTGAAAAACTGCTGAAGAACCATACACTGATGGTGCTATATGGCACTAAAAGTGTTTTTTGGCTCGTAATCACAGGGGAACCACTTTTGGTGCTATATAGGACCATATCTTAACAGGTTCTGTATATGGTAGCGGTGCTATATAGCACCTCAGTCATCCCGAAGAACCGCTGAAGAACCACTGAAGAACCATACACTGATGGTGCTATATTGCACTAAAAGTGGTTCTTGGCTCGTTATCATAGGGAACCACTTTTGGTGCTATATAGCACCATATCTTAACAGGTTCTGTATATGCACTCTAAAAAAAAAGGTTATATATGGCACCAAAAATGGTTTTTCGTCGTAATCATAGAGGAACCACTTTTGGTGCTATATAGCACCATATCTTAACATGTTCTGTATATGGTAGCGGTGCTATATAGCACCATAGTTAGTGGTGCTATATAGCACCTTAGTCAAAGAACCGGTGAAGAACCGCTGAAGAACCGCTGAAGAACCAAAATTGGTGCTATATAACACTAAAAAAGGTTCCCCTATGATTACGAGCCAAGAACCATTTATGGTGCCATATAGAACCTTTTTTTTAAGAGTGTGGTAGCGGTGCTATATAGCATCTCAGTCATCCCGAAGAACCGCTGAAGAACCACTGAAGCACCAAGATTTGGTGCTATACAGCACTTAAATTGATTCCCCTATGATTACGAGCCAAATAACCACTTTTAGTGCTATATAGCACATTTTTTTAGAGTGTACTACATCATAATACACACAATCTTCAAATAAAGATAACAAAGACTAGACATGACTCTTGAATGGACCTCATAACCACACAGCAAGAAAATGCATGCACTTTTATCCAAAGGGTACATTTTTTTAATTAAACTAAGTGAAAAAGAGTGCAAGTCAGGCCACAATCTGATGTGGACTTATGGGTCAGCTCAGCGCTGCTCCTAATGTCAGCGGTTTCCCCGTGATTTACACACAGCAGGTCTGCTCTCACAGCCTGACTCAGCACACCGCCGTGCTGTCCACGGTAATCTGACCCCCTGGGATGCCCACTTATCCCCTCCACCCCAGGGACTCCATTACCCACAAATCCATCTATGTCAAACTGAGGACTAGGCAAAAAGCCAATAGCAATCTCCCTAGAAAGAGGGGTCGGTTCACACACACTCATAGAGCAGACAGAGCATTTAGTAAAGGCTGTGGCCTCGCTGTTACAGATAATGGCTAAACCACAAGCACTGTTTTATGTCAACTTCAGTGAACTGGGACAGAACTGGCAGCTGCAAGAAACCATCACAAGGAGTGGACTGACGACTGGAGAGGGAGGGACATTAGCGTAACCTACTTATAAACTGTGATACTTGTTATTTTTGGAATACAATTATAGAGTCCTTTAAAAAGTCATTAGCATGTTTGAAGAAAAAAAAAACAGTTATGGAAGATACTGATCTCATAACATCATAAAACAAGAACACGGTTCCCATTTAAAGTCAGTACACCAAAAAAAAATGTGTTTCCTGTCTTAACATGTGATGAAGACTATATATAGAGGCATAACATTATGACAGGTGAGTAACACTGATGATCTCTGTTAGTGGGTGGGATATATTAGGCAGCAAGTGAACATTTTGTCCTCAGAGTTGCTGTGTTAAAAGCAGGAAAAATGGGCAAGCGTAAGGATTTGAGCGAGTTTGACAAGGGCCAGATTGTGACGGCTAGATGACTGGGTCAGAGCATCTCCAGAACTGCAGCTCTTGTGGGGTGTTCCCGGTCTGCAGTGGTCAGTCTCTATCAAAAGTGCTCCAAGGAAGGAACAGTGGAGAACCGGCCACAGGGTCATGGGCGGCCGAGGCTCATTGATGCACGTGGGGAGTGAAGGCTGGCTCGTGTGCTACTGGAGCTACTGGAGCTCAAACTGCTCAAGAAGTTAATCCTGGTTCTGATAGAAAGGTTCACTTGCTGCCTAATACATCCCACCCACTAACAAGAGACCATCAGTGTTATTCACTTCACCGGTCATAATGTTATGCCTGTATTGTATTTAAAAAAACATATATATTATATAAAATTACACACACACACACCAACTTAATACCTAACTTATAAAACATGTTAATATTATTAACATTAATATATACTTATGTATACATGTCAATATTGCACACACAATTTAACATATGAAATTATATTTATAAACACTGGGTTAAAAATAACCCAAGTTGGGTTGAAAATGGACTAACCCAGCAATTGGGTTGTTTCAAGCAAACATTTAACCCAACCGCTGGGTTAAAACAACCCAATTGCTGGGTTAGTCCATTTTCAACCCAACTTGGGTTATTTTTAACCCAGCATTTTTTAGAGTTTAACATTGACATTTATTTATAAGGGAATGCAAAGTGGATAGAACCAATAAATAATGACTCTCTTTTTAAACTTTTGCATTTTTAATGCTCTTGTTATGTTCAAAGGAAAAGAAAAACAATATTTAGATATATTGCCAATGCTGAGCTGCCTTTATTGTGATGCAGTAAGTTATTATAAACAAAACAGGTTTAAATTTAATCTGTAAACATTTGTTTTCATTTAAGTGTGAAATATGCTGGAGGGACTCATGGACTTCAGCTTTCAGGAGAAGAAATTAGGTCAAAATGTGGAGGAAATAATATACTTTAGACTGTGTGTGTGTGTGTGTGTGTGTGTGTGTGTGTGTGTGTGTGTGTGTGTGTGTGTGTGTGTGTGTGTGTGTGTGTGTGTGTGTGTGTGTGTGTGTGTGTGTGTGTGTGATGGAGGAGGAACAGCAGGCAGAAGGGTCTGCTGTCTGGGTCGGGCCAAGAGATCTAGCTGAACTGGGCCAAACACACTCACACCATTGAACCAGAGCGAGCAAGAGTCTGTCAAATCCAATATGTTCCCGTTGGCAGTCACACATCACACACACATAAGTACATAATGACAGTCTTAAACAAACACAACACAACACAAACTACCGTGATCTGCAATGGAAGGACAGAAGCAGAACACACAGTGTGCTCGTTAGTGAAGAGAACTCGTCCCAGTATGCCAAACTGAGACTGTGTTAGTATAAACACACAGATGGTGCGAGAGAAAGAGAATAAGGGGAAGATACAGCAAAAAAAACACTAAAATCAAATATGATCCGAGATCAGCACTGTTTGGTGCACAAACCAAGTCATTCAAGTTATTAAAGGGGTGATGAATTGAGAAATCAACTTTCCCTTGAGCCTTTGATATATAAAAGTTCAGCGTGATATAAGAATATCCTGTAAGTTTCAGAGCTGAAAACTTCCTTGTTAGTCAAAGAAAAGCTTTTATTGACACCAGGCCCAGAAAACGAGAGATCTCAGGATATGTCGACCATTGACGTCATAGATTGCAGAAGCACCGCCTCAAGCCCCGCCCACCGACTCGTGGAGCTAAACGGGTCGCGCTACAGAGCAATAAACATGCCGGTTCCAGCTCACGTGTGTAAGACGTTGCGCGTTTTTCGCTTCACAGCGGAATCGACTGTAAACAAGACACAGATCGAGACTGGATTTGCAGACATATTGAGATTAAAACACAATGCTGTGCTTCTATATTGGATCCGACAGGAACGCTGCAGCACTAATGTGAGTAAAACATGTTTTTATATGTGTTAGTATTGCATTGTTACAGATCGTTTGATATCTATTGATTACATACCTTAGTACGCGGTCACAGGCTGGAGAAGATGTTATTGGTTCATTCGGGATCAGACTCAGACTTGTAACGCCAGCTCGCAAAGCCCAACGTCCCGGGGCTATGTGATGCCAGTAATACGTTACTCTAATCTGACTACTTTTTTCCAGTAATGAGTAATCTAACGCTTTACTATTTCCAAACCAGTTATCAGATTAAAGTAATTTATCCAAGTCAATGTGAGTTACTATTTTACTCATTTTCCTTAGTAAAAAATAAAAATATATACTTCTTGCGTCTCAGGGAGAGTATTTATATTAAGTGAAGTCAAGAAAGACTGTCTTTATTTCATTTTTTATTAAAACATGATTTTTTTTTTATTTCAACTTAAAATGTCAGGAGATACATTGTTGACGTTTCTGTTAAAAATGCCCTTCCAATAAAGTGAGTGTTGGCAAAAACGGTTGTCATTTCCATGTTAAGGCGGCAGGGGTGTTGTCGGCAACTGCTGAATGTAACTAATAAAGTAATATGTAATCTAACTTAGTTACTTTTAAAATCAAGTAATCTGTAAAGTAACTAAGTAACTTTTTAAAGGAGTAATCAGATTACTTTTTCAAAGTAACTGTGGCAACACTGCGGGGCTATGTGTTTTTCAGATGGGCTATCACCGGCCTGCCAGTGGGCTATAGTGAAATAACATTCCTTTCTTGATGTGTGTGTGTGTGTGTGTGTGTGTACGGTTTGCTGTTATATTCACTGATGATTGGGCGAAATGATACAGAAATATAATTCCAATCAATCGCGGGTGGATGCGATCAATCATTGTGTTTGTTTGATAAAGATATTTTGCGAGTGAGAGTCCAGTAAGAGTTTCTCCAGACGTTTTCAAAACAATCCCCACATGTACTGAGGGGAGCTGAAGCTCATTAAATATGCAAATCTTATCCAATCCTAGCCGTGGGCGTTTACTTCCAAGTCTTCAGTGCGGCACGCCCATCAAAACCCAGCATTTCTTCAGAGAGCCTCAAAACCAAGGCAGAAAATAGCCTATTACTTATTCATTATGATGCTTCTGAATGTAAAAACCACGCAAACGTCATAAGTTGACCTCAGACAACAGTATAAAACATAAAAAAGCCAGTTCATGACCCCTTTAAAATCAACCCAATGTAAACAGGGCTGTGCGGTGTGGAAGCTTGTTTCTTCCACAGAATAAAAAATAAAAAAGTAACTCCATCTTTTTATCTCTTGACTTTTTACTTTTTTTTCGCAATTGGGAAATTCCATCTCACAATTCTGAGATTTACAATTCTGCAATTGCGAGTTATAAAGTCATTTATAAAGATATAAAGTTATAAAGAAATGTGATTCAAGTTATTAAAATCAAAGTCAGTCTTTTTCCTCAGAATTGGACTTTATAACTCAACAATTGCAGGTTTATATCTCACAATTCTGAGAAAAGTAGAGGTCAGAATTGCGACTTTATATATCTAATATCAAGCAATTCTGACTAAATTGTGAGAAAAAAAGTCACAAAATTATATTTCTTATTCAATAGCGGAAAAAGTTTCCATAAGTGCAGAGTTTCTCAGGGGTTTAAAGGGGTTATGAATTGAGAAATAAAATTTTCCTTGAGCTTTTGACATGTAAGAGGTCATTGTACTATGAGAATATCTTGTAAGTTTCAGAAAAGCTTTTATTTTAACCAATCCCAGAGAACAACTTGTTGTGAAATGTGCCTATTAATCATAGATCGTTGAAAGACCACCTCTGAAGAAGAACAGCAACGCCTACTTAATCATCGCAACTCCAGCCCCGCCCACTGGAGTGTTAGTGAGATGACGAGGAGAGAAGAGCGAAACTAAAAATAACATCACCTTCCAAAGGATCCTAATGCTAGGAATGAGCTTATTTATTCTCATCGATGTGAATGTCTCAGTTGAGCATTATTTATGTGTGTTCGCTACATTTCACTGTGGATTCTTTGGGAAATCAGTCGCAATATCAGACTTTTACGATATGGACTCGACAGTAACGCCACAACATGTGAGTTACCGTGTTAATTCTAATGCCTGATCTGAGACCAGTGATTTATGATATGATTCATGCACAGTCAGATGATGTTTGTCTATGTGTCAGTAAATCAAACCAGTGACTAAACGCTCAACGTCACATTGTGTCTCTTAGTAGAGGAAAATAATCTGTTATTAAACTGGGATTAAATTGCATATGCCACATTCTGAATATAATGCTACAGATCTAAATATAACATGTAATACTAGCTATTTCATATGCAAAGATGTCAGCCAATCACAGCAGTGGGCATTTACACTGAAGTCTCTCAGCAGACACGTCCAAATTTTGTCAAATTTAATAGACTTAGATTATGTGGGTGTTTGAATCGAGATTACAATCTTTTAGCGATTAATCATGCAGCTCTAATTTATATAATTATTTATTTGTATGTATATATGAAATAATATGTGATCCTATTTCCTTTTATGTTCTACTGTATGAAGTACGTCGCACAGGATGTGAGTAAATGATGATAAGTTAAAAGAGCTCAGTACACACTTCAACAGAAGAGACCGTACTTGCGATTACACTCCAGCAGATTAACTTTCCCGGCCTGACCACGAGAGACAAAGCCGCAAAAGAGATTCAATTTGACCTTGTGTCTTATTTTTTTCTCCGTCAAAAGATTTGTTTGAGGTTTTTTTACCCGACTGGCTCGCGTCGGAGAGAAAACCGGCTCCGCTTATCAGCCCATGAAGGCGGGCTGTTGACAGAGACAGATGCTGCGTCATTAAGGAATATTAGTGGACTCTGCCAAGCAGACAGCGCACGCATCCCGCCAGGCAAAGGAACAGTTCAATAAAACCGAGAGAGAGAGACAGGGAAACTGAGTCAGACAATACTAAAAGGAAGCAGTCAATGGAAGAAAAAGATATGGCCTCCAGAGATTTGAACGGAGAGATTCGATACAGATGTGGCAAGACGGAAAGGACTAAGGTACTTGAGTGACAAGAAACATACATAACGTGAGCGCTACTCCCACAGAGGCTCAGACAACAGACTAATAGAAAAGGAGGTCTATAGATCAAGCAGGATAAGAGCAGGTGGGGAACTTGAGCAAAGGAGAAAGAGAGATGGATGTTTGTTGTGAGAAGACGACCATGACCGCGGTTTTTCATCCACAAATAAATGCTAGTACTTAAAATGCTGTTCAAACCATTTCACTTCCACAACAGGACATTTATCTATCTGGAATCAACTGGATGGTACAGAGTGTCTCTATATGACATTGAAGGGGAGGAGCTCAAAAATAAGAGCTCTTGGTGACATCAATGGAAAGTTGTTTCAGAGGCGGAGCAAGCTTGATGAAAGATTACATTATAACATCTGAATGCTCAGAACGACTGACAGGCAGATT
The DNA here is from genome assembly GCA_023566225.1 of Romanogobio albipinnatus. NCBI lineage: Eukaryota > Metazoa > Chordata > Actinopteri > Cypriniformes > Gobionidae > Romanogobio > Romanogobio albipinnatus. The sequence continues at coordinate 3,434,064 of CM042250.1, read as the reverse complement.
CTCTACGGATGTCCCAGAGGCAGATGGGATTTGTCATCTATGCAGTGATATCTGACAGGCATTTTATACAGTAGCTTAAACAGCACAACATCATGGGTAAAATGGCAGTTACTTACTGTAAATGGAGGACTAAATAACCTTTATAAAGTCCTATAATGCCCCTTTTTACAAGATGTAAAATAAGTCTCTGATGTCCCCAGAGAGTGTGTGTGTGTGTGTGTGTGTGTGTGTGTGTGTGCGTGTGTGTGCGTGTGTGTGTGTGTGTGTGTGTGTGTGTGTGTGTGTGTGTGTGTGTGTGTGTGTGTGTGTGACATTTCAGCTCAAAATACCCCAGAGATCATTTTTATAGCATGTTAAAATTGTCCATTTTTTAGGGCGAGTAAAAACATGCCGTTGTTGTGTGTGCCCCTTTAAATGCAAATGAGCTGCTGCTCCCGCCCCCTTTCAAGAAGAAGGCGGAGCTTACCTCACGCAGACGCACACTGAACATGACAGAAACCGTTCAGCCTTTTATGATCAAACCGGAGTCAGGCGATGATGGAGAGACTCAAGAGGAAGAGACAACATGTAGAATGAGACGGGAAGTTTCTGAAGGGATAGTTAATGAATTTATGAGTTAACTATCTTCAAGTTATTGATTAGCATATTCTGTGTGGGAACTGGGAACAACAAATGTACATATCGTCGCTGTGAGGTGGAAACATCGCATCTCATTAAACACTGTGTCATTGATGTTGGTGTTGTGGCTTTATATAACTATGGTCAGACACATTTTATGAAAATCAAGCTCACAAGTAGACTGGGTGAACCCAGCCTGATCTGCCGTCGATTTGACGCCCTGAAACCTGTACATTCATTTCTACTGCTTCTGTTACACTTTTGCGGGAACCAATCACAGACTGGCTTATCCACCTGGCACGCTATTGGCGGGTTTAACACGATGACGGATAGAGAAGCGATGGGTCGTTGCCCGTTGATCACACCTCTTGTGGTCTGATTGGTTGAAGGACTATCCAATTGCATACACAGTCGTTTAATTTATGCTCGTTGATCACGCCTCTTGTGCAGTAGAAAATACAGAGCAGACTCCCCAGACCAATGTTCAACCTTAAATTGAGCTTGGTCTGGTGATAGCCAGACAAGCTCACAAGGTTTTTGACCAGCAAATAACAGATATATTTTGTCACTGGAACAGAGACCATCACATTCATTAACATACAGGATATAAAGTTTATTGTCGCTAAATGGGTGCTCGGTTTTTCTAGTTGTTGAAATCTCATGATCAAAATCTCATGATATAAACGATAAAGCGCTGTGCACAGGATATTCAACTAGACAGCAAACACCAGACTAAGACTATTCTCCACTCTTCAAACACAAGTGTTTCTTGAGTAACTCTTATGATGCGTTCACACCAAATGCGAATAGAGCGTCAGGAGCGAGTGATTTCAATGTTAAGTCAATGGAAAGACGCGTTGACGCGCGTCTGGAAGTCCTGCGGCGCGATGGACGCGATTCCGCCTCGATTTTATTTGGTGCTTTTTGTGCATTTGCGCGTTTGAAGCGAATTCGCGTCTGATGCCCGAGTTTAAAATCTGAACTTTGGCGTCAATTCGCGCCGAGTTAACCAATCAGGAGCCTGCTCGCTGCTGTCATGTGGTAAAGTGACGTGATGAGAAACCCTGCATAATTTAAAAATACTACTATTGTGTCACAAAATGAGGTTTTAAGACTGTGGCGGGCAGCGAGGCTGAGGGACCGTGAGAACGGGACGAGGCCACGCTCATCAGGTGGATGGGCGCCAGCTGCGCGCTGCAGCGGTCTCGTGTCTCACGGAGGAGTGACAGAGCATAAAGGAGGAGCGACGACTGGATTTTGTGTTTTGTTTTTGTATGTAGATTTAATACAAAATAAAATGGTTGCGGCAGCCCCTCACGGCCGACTGCCGCCGCCATTTTATTTTGTGTTCATTTGTGTTTGTTTGTATGTAGGCGGCAGTCGGCCGTGAGGGGCTGCATTTTATTTTGTATTAAATTTGTTGAATGTTCGCCGGTTCCTGCCTCCTTCTTCCCATACGATCGAACTTCGTTACATTGGTGCCGAAACCCGGGAGGAAGGAGGGACATGCTGTCGAAGAGCCCTCGCAGCTGAGGGGGATCGCGGTGCCGCGGAGTTCGGGCAGCGCGGATGAGAGAAGACTGCGAGCGGTTGCCCGAAGCGGTGGTGCTGGAGCGGATGAAGGTCAGTGGGACGGAGAGCTCGCTGCCGTGCCCCTGGGTCGAGGTGGGGTGGCTGCCGTCCGAGAGGGGGCGGAGGAGTCGTCAGCGCTTGCCCTGAGCCGGAGCCTGCTGCCGTCCGCCATGTTGGGGAAGAGCAGGGAGCAAGGACTGGGACTCGCTTCCGGCTGCCCTCAGTAGGAGGAGCCACCGCCGGCCGCCAGGGGGCGGAGGAGGATCGAGCCGTCCACCGAGCGTCCAGTACCACCGCATGGCACCGCGAGGAAGAGCCTCTCGGCTGGCTGAGGACCGAGCGGCAGTGTGTCTGGGAACCGGACTAGAATTTTTTTTTTTCTTCTTTTCTCCTCTCTCCACTCTCTCGTCTCTGTCGCTCCTCATGCTCCTGGCTCCGTTTTCTCACCTCTCTGTTCTTACCCCCAGGGGATAGAATTCGCCTTGTGTGAATCTAACGGCCAATCTTTGGTGTCATGAATCTATAATTTGTTGTCTGCCAAATCGTTTTGACTGAGGGCAAAGAGAAGTTTCATAACTAATGAAAGTATTCATAACTAAAGAGAAGTTTCATAAGATAATGTAGGTAGTGCGTTGCCTGGACCACATTTGTGTGGCTATTAATGTTTAACATATATATTTTTAATGAAAATAAAAAGAGGCAGTGGTGTTTTATGACATATTTCGCCTGGAGCGCCTTGAAGGCGTGTCTATTTCGCTTCAAACGCTCGATTTATACGTGTGTCCAATTCGCAGTGGATTCAAAATGTTCAAGCGTCCAACTAGACGCGATTTTGAAGCTCTATTCGCGTTTGGTGTGAACGCAGCATCACTCAAACATCAGTGCTTTATTTACCATTGCATTGCAAACAAGCAGAGATCTCTCTCCAAACTGTGAGCGGCACATTCTAAATGGAGGCGGGGCGGAGTTATGAGGTTTGATTGACAGTTTGAGGAGCCAATAGAGTTATGAGGTTTAGTCACAAGCACTTTTAAATACTTTTTATTGGTTAAATATTTGTAAAACCAACATTCAGACGATAACTGATGACCAATAGCATTGATTTTATAAAACAAAAATGTAAAAATATTGAGATACAAGGTTCCTTCGGCCCGACAGAGATGATATATTCTTATTTGTACTGATTTTTTGGAATTTGATCATTTGGGAAACTCTCCAGCGGGGACGACAATAAACCAGAACCGCTTTCAGCAATAATGTGTCCGATTGAGCCAAACTCTGAAAGCTGCCACATTAACTACTGGCTCACGTCACAGGTCATGAGGAAAACTGACCGTTTGAGCAGATGGTGTATTCGTTGAGTTTGCCGATGCAATGCACCGGATTCTGATGTGTGGTACTCAAATAAACAGTTGTCCTTTCAGACAGACGTTTACCCAACATGCACTAAAAGAACACACCATCAGGCTGTAAAATAGCACACAAAGACGGTCAGAAAAAAAGGAAATGAGCGATGGAGACGCCACACGCTTCTCAGTGGGGAAAAAAAGATCCTCTATCTCTCTCTACCTCCTCATCTGTTCATGGTATCAGTCTTTAAGACAGATAAAACGTCAGCGCTTTATTACCTTGCTGATGGACGGGATTGTGTGTGCATCACTTCTTTTTCTCTTTTGCTCTACCTCTCAAATCACTCTCTCTATAGCAGCCGCTCCTATAATTACTAAAGGGCAATTTGACTGTTGATATTAACCACTGGTCCTAGTTGACATCATGTTGACTTTAATACAATATATTCCTTAGAACAAACAAATTTATACATTAATATACATTAGGACTGAGAAAATCCACCTATAAACATTGTTTTAAGATTATATAATGATACAATGCAGAAAAATGGGAGGGCAAGGGGCTGATGGAGGTTCGGGTTGGGGTGTGGGAGGGTTGGTTATGCGCCTAAAGTCAATGTCACAACACAGGATGCAATTAAGGAAAATTGTGCTGTAATCTGCCAATTACTTCTGCGTTCCTTGGATAGAGCTGATAACTAATTAATGTAGAGAAGGTGGAAACAGGAAACCAGCTGTGACACATAAGTTCTAACACACACACACACACACACACACACACACACACTTCAGGCTGTCTTTGATTGAGTTTGACACACAAACTCTCACAGCTACAAACCTCGAAGCCTCCCCTTGTGAGCTGATTGTACTGATAGCTAGGAGGAGTGTGTGTGTGTGTGTGTGTTTTGAGCTCATCATGCTAATGACTCCTCTATTTCCTGCTTTACTGATGAAGGTCGTCATCTGTCCATCAACATGAGCACAATCTTTCGACTGCAAACGTTTAATCCTCTCTTATTATCAATGGTGTTTGCTAATCATCATTATTACTATTGCTCATACTTGTGGTTAGAGATTTGAACCAGATCCTAAGCATTAAACTTTGGCATTAAACAACATCCAGACTTTTTTATTTGTCTGGTGGATGATAAAGCACTGCATAGACTTACATTAAGCAACCACCAACAACACCCTAGCAACCACCTAGAACACCCTATCAACCCCACATAGCACCCTAGCAACCACCTAGAAAACCCTAGCAACCCCACAGAACACCCTAGCAACCACCACCAAGGAAACCCCACAGAACAAGTCAAGTCATCTTTATTTATATAGCGCTTTTAACAGTG
>CM042250.1:3406676-3424176 GCA_023566225.1 Romanogobio albipinnatus | reverse complement strand
GTGTGTGTTTTCAGCAAAGTATAGGCCAAGTAATTAAAACATCTTTGTTTTCTGGCCAATTATACGTCAGTGATCCTACAAATGTACATTTAGTGACTTCTTCATGTTTCACAACATGAAACAAACACGTTAGCTTTTAGTTCTGTCGCGTGAATTTGTGATTTAAACTTTGTGGGGAAGTTTTGATTAACCATGCCAAATAACAGTGTGTGTTTGGACTGAAAAAGGTGGTACATGATCTTGACTACATTGTAGTAAATATGATGTGAAAAAGATCCACTTTTTGGAAAAAAGAACCCCCCCTTTCACTAGGCTAGCTACGGGCCTGTAGGGTGACCATATTTTGATTACCGAAAACCAGGACACTCGGCCTGGCAATGAGATACTCAAATGATACTCAAAGTTTATTTCAATACATTTGAAGTATGCCCCCTCTGTATGGATAGAAAACTGTTATATTAGGGCCAGGACAGGACTTGAAAACAGGACATGTCCTGGGAAAACAGGACGTTTGGTTACCCTAGAATATGGACAGCATAACCCAGATCATTTGGTTGTAGGAGAATTTATAGAGAAATGTTCGAGGTCACATTGAGATGTCTGACGTTTGATTGCAGGCATTGTTATCTTGGCAAATCTGACCACAGTTGTTCAGAAAACCTCTAAAGGAGAGAATTTGTTTCTTGAAGGAGAAGAGACTTAAGAAAAGGGGAAAAGGTTGCCGTCTAGATATTAATCACGATTTGATTTTCCTAGATGCCTCATTTTTTTGATCTGATACTTTTTCTGTAAATTACAATACTAGACGCCCCAAAGTCACTCCAGTAAAAATTTCTTTTTCGCTTGAAAAATGCATAAAAAGATGAGATGACTGCTTTCATGAAGGGATTTGGGGATTTTTTTCCCCACCTACAGAGCATGTACGGGACAGTTGGTAAAATTACATACGAATGTGTCCTTGGACAGTGCATGAAAAGACCGATGTAATCGCAGTGTTTCTTATCTTTGAATTCTGCTGGACGCGTTTCTGTAAATGGCGGTGAAATGTCACCGAACGAGTCCCCTGCCACCTCAAATGTCAAATGAATTCCAAGCGCGCAGCCATTGCCCTTGTGCGGGCTAAGTCAATAAAGTTAGCTCTCACTTACGGAAATATCCCTGTCTCAGTCCATAGAAACCCATTCAAATATGAAGCCATTAGATTCAGTTTAGAATGATTTATTCAGCTGGGCAATGAGGCATGAGCGGGTGAGAGACCCAGACCAGCCTCAACCGTAATGTATACCGGGGTCGGACTGATTTCAGTCCCGTGTACAGCTAATGGTGGGATGACCGGGAAATTTGGGAAGGGTTTGGGTCAAACATGAAATGGGACAACCCATTTTACTTTGATTAATCCCAGCAGCTTCAGGAAGTAAAAACTTTTAGGCTACTTTTAAACTTTAGCAGTAAATTATAAACCTTTAAAGGTCCCGTTCTTCGTGATCCCACTGTTGAAACTTTAGTTAGTGTGTAATGTTGCTGTTAGAGCATAAATAATACCTGTAAAATTATAAAGCTCAAAGTTCAATGCCAAGCGAGATATTTTATTTAAAGCTACACTGTGTAACTTTTTTAGTTTATTCTTAGCTAAAAACACTTAGTTCTTTCAAAAATATATGTGCTCATTAATGTATATTTACTTCTTTCAAGTAATAAAGTATTCTCGTAAGTTTATAATATGCCATTGAAAATACATACGGGTAAGGGGTTCGAATGGGGGTCGCCATGTTGCCCCTCCATCTTGAAAGTACATTAGCCAAAGAGGGACATACCCGTAAATTCAAGCTTCGCCTTTCGCGTTTTAACACTCTGTAACGAGTAGGAAAATAGTGTGGCCCCTTTAAGAGCGTTCGCCCCGGTTGGAGCGCCTGCGTTCTGTGTGTGTGTGTGTGTGTGTGCACTGCGCCTCGAGCTCCCATGTGTGAGGAATCTGCGGATTATTTTCTGTCTTCTGTTGCTAACATTCATTTATTTTTGTTTTGTTGGGTAATGCTGTGGACGGAAGTGGAGTTTGTGCCGGACTCTTGTGGGGGTTCCGCGGGGAATAAAGTGCGGGCTGTTTGATGTCAATCGCCTCCGTGTTTGCATTGACTCCAGTTGCGTTGAGTGAGCTATCCGTATTTTTCACCCGGACACACGCGTTACAACTCGATGGCGAATGTGAAGAGGGGGATTGCTGGATCGAACTGGAAGCCATGTTAATCTTGGACTAAATCGGCCACCGTAGGAGTTAAAACAAAATCGGAATTGGGAGGAAAAGAAACTAATATTTACTGGATGGTCATATACCCTTTCACCGCTAGATGGGGGAAAATATCACACAGTGTAGCTTTATTTAACAGAAGTTCCCTTTCAAAGCCTACAGCGAACGGCCGGCTTGGACTACATCCTGGTACTTCCTTCATTAATGACGTCAGTAGAACAGTAGAACAGACTAACCTCCGCCCACAAGAATACGTGAAAAAGGGGGCGTGGTCTTGTTGCTGTCCCACGTGGAGAAAAGGAAGTGTTGCGTTTGAGTGTGTTTGTCGCCATGTCGTCGAGACGCTGTTATTTTCATCCCGGAGTCAAATCACCTTTGTTTGGCTTTCCCAGGGACGCTGTAGAGATCATTGAGCGCATACATCTCCCGTTAAGAGGCGTGACCTTTCCACGTGCGCTAAGCTGCGGTCAAATCACAACACAGGAACCGCTGGCACAATCAGAACTCGTTACGTATTTCTGAAGGAGGGACTTCATAGAACAAGGCCGTTTTCATCAGCCGTTTTTAGGACAGTGAAAACAGCGGTACACAGATGAGTAAATTGTGTGAAAAATACTGTGTTTTTTTACACGCGAAACATGAACACATGTTATATTGCACACTGTAAACACAATCAAAGCTTCAAAAAAACACGAAGAACGGGACCTTTAAAGACAGAACTAGTGCGAGGTTGTTAATTAATGGCATATGCATTTGTTGTTTGCAGTATTTCAACTTGTTTAGCAGTGGAATTTGTGGTGGAAAGACTACATTACCCATGATGCCGTACTGAAAATTACAGGAGTGTTCCTTTAAGGGCTGCAAGCCATGCTCATTTGCTCAAGGCATACGGCGCCGTATACGGACATCTCTTCAGATTCGCTGGTGCTCAAAACACGTACTTTCCAAGAATTTCTTCAGTTTATTGCAGTTATGTAGCAGTCAACAACAGCACGGCTTTTAATTTTAGTAATGTTCAAAAAGTTTCTGTTCAATTCATTCAGACGCTCTTTTTACCCCATTTTGACATTGTGTTCCTATGGAGAGCGCAGCATGAGAGCATCTAAACGCAAGTTCGTTTACTCAGGAAAAACGTGGATAAGGCAGAAATATTCATATGTGAAGCAAAAGACGTGCACGCTAACCATTACTATAGTAAACATGGTAAATTCGATCGCTTTCATACAGGCTCTCACTATCATGTGAGATTTGCCAGCAGCCATATCACCCTGTAGCCAGAGACTGGTTTCCCACTGAAGCTAAGCAGGGCTGAGCCTGGTTAGTACCTGGATGGGAGACCAAATTGGGAAAACTAGGTAGCTGCTGGTAGAGGTGTTAGTGAGGCCAGCAGGGGGCGCTCACCCTGTGGTCTGTGTGGGTCCTAACGCCCCAGTATAGTGATGGGGACACTATACTGTAACAAGCACCGTCCTTCGGATGAGACGTTAAACCGAGGTCCTGACTCTCTGTGGTCATTAAAAATCCCAGGATGTCTTTCGATAAAGAGTAGGGGTGTAACCCCGGCATCCTGGCCAAAAAAATGTGCCCATTGGCCCCTGTCCATCATGGCCTCCTAATCATCCCCATATATATATATACGATTGGTATCATCCCTCAGTCTCCTCTCCACCAATCAGCTGGTGTGTGGTGGGCGTACTGGCGCAATATGGCTGCCGTCGCATCATCCAGGTGGATGCTGCACATTGGTGGTGGTTGAGGAGATTCCCCCCTTCTATGTAAAAGCGCTTTGAGTGAGTGCCTAGAAAAGCGCTATATAAATGTAATTAATTATTATTATTATTATTGTGTTTATTTGATCTGTCAGTACGTCTCGTCTCTTTATACCGGACCGTCTGATATCCATATTCAGCTCCGCATATGTCATCATAAAATAAAGCAGCTCTGTTTTTCGGGAGCGTCCTGTGCTTCTCTGTATCGGGACTGTGACTAGAGAGAGAGTCCTAAAGCTCCCCAGGGCGTATTTTTGGTGGAAAATGTGTATAAATGATCATTCTTTCTAAATGTGATGTAAACTGTCCTGTGACTATAATTAAACAGAAACAGATGCGACTGCATTACACATAATGTCCTCTTTCTTTTGTGAAATAACAGTAAATACCGCTTTATTTCTGTGACTAATGAGCAGTCTTGACACAATTGAATTCATTATGATCAATGTATCACTTAATATTGTGAAAAAACGTTGATGCTTGGGCTTTAAATCTTTAAGTAAACGACAAATGGCGCTTGTATCATGTTGGTTTTGTGATCTCGCTTGTTGATTTCTCTCTGATTAGTTTTCTGATCTTCCATCAGTTTGTGAGATGATGGGTGTGTGTGGCGCTGTTCCAGGTTTTAGCGAAGCGCTGGAAACCGTAAAAATGAACTGGTTGATAACATTAAATGACATGAAACACAACCCAGTCTCTTTTTGTTAAATGCAAGTTTATGTTTGATCAATAATACAAAAGTATAAGTAAAAGGTAAAATAAGCTACACATGAAATAAAGCAAACAATTCAGTCAAACATTCAAAGTCAGTGCTAGTCGGCTACAGCGGTAACGTAAAGTTAAATAGCCTAACAATAAAAAAGTAATGAAACTTCACTTTGCCCTCAGCCTAAACGATTTGCCAGGGAACAAATTATGAGACCAAAGATCGGCCGTTAGATCTACACAAGACGAACTATAGCTCGAGACGCCACAGAGACATCAGAGCCAGCGGCTGAAGGACTGGCCGAGGAAAGGCTGCTCTCGCCGGGGTTAATGAGCGCCGCTGATCCACTGGAGCTCACAACTCCACAAACGCCAGATCACATGTTCAAATAGGCGCTCTCTTTATAAATAAACCACAGATTTGAGCTTTAAACAACTACATTATCGCCTGAAAAAGTCTTAAAACTACGTTTTGTCACACATTAACAGTAGAATTTTAACAAAAAAGACGTGTGAACACAGCCCATGTCCGCCATTTCTCAACGAGACGAGCTGCTGGCAGAAGCCCCTCCCATTACGCAAATTCGCGTCTGTTGTGAAGTGAATGTCACACGCGAATGAAGCGAGCAAACTCAAAATGTTCAAGCCTGATAGCGCAATTTATTCACGTCATTCGCGTCTGGTGTGAACGCTACATTACTTCCAGCAATGTTTTGGTGCTACTTAAGAACCACTTTTCTGGTTCAGAGCTGGTGCTTTGGGTGTGGAAAGACAAAGAACTGATTTGAAACTCGGCTCTGGCTCCGAACCAGCACCAGCACTGCCTTGGTGGAAAAGGGGTAACAGTGTGGTTTCGGGCTCGGTGCTACAGATCCGAGGCTATTAGCCCGGCCCGATTGAAGCCCTGGCTCGCACTGACCCGACAGTGGAAAAGCGGCTAATGTTCAGGCGCAGAAATCCCTATAGGAAAAATTAATGGAAAAATTAAAACGGCAAACGGCAAATTAAAAAGTTGTCGGGCACTAATGCACTGTATACGAAAATTGATAACATTTGATCAAAATTTAGCATATTTCAGGATGGGATTTCATTGGTTAGTAAAAAGTAGGTGTCACACACAAGAATTAATGGTAACACTTAATTTTAGGGTTAAATTCTCACTATTAACTAGTTGCTTATGAGCATGCATATTATTAGGATATTGGCTGCTTATTAGAACTTATAAAGCACATATTAATGCCTTATTCTGCATGAACTCATTCTACATCCATTAATCCTACCCAATACCTAAACTTAAACGCTACAAAAACTACCTTACTAACTATTAATAAGCAGTAAATTAGGAGTTTATTGAGACAAAAGTTGTAGTTATTAGTGAATATGTGTTCCCCATACTAAAGTGTTACTGAATTAATATATTTTTTCTTTGGAATAACTGTAACGTACTGCTCTGAGACAGAAGGTAGAAGATCCAAATGCAGCTTTATTAAAGGGTAATCCACACTCGTAGTCAACAAACAGGCAAGAGGTCATAACACGTAATCAGTCCAATACAGCAAACAAGACAGGAGAGACAGGCAAACGGGTAATCCACGGAACAGGAAAGAAATCCAAAACCAAGAAACATGAAAGCAGGGAGAATGCTCAGAAATGCAGTATAGACAAACAAGACTTCGCAGTGAATGATAGAGTGAGCATGGTTTATATAGGCCGGGGTAATGGGGTAATGAGACACAGGTGTAAACAGTGAGTGCTAATGAAAGGATTATGGGTAATGTAGTTTGTGATGAAGTGACAGTCCCTGAGTGCCCTCCGGTGGTAATCAGAGGCACTCTCACTGGCGATTGTGACAATAACATGCACTGATGAATTGCTCACAACAGGGAAACTTCATGTTGACATCAACACATTTGGCTCAAAAATTTTTTTTAAATATGTGCATGTGATTCCCAAACGATTCCCACCCCGTTACGGTTCAAATCATCCCTACTGGCTTTATCCCTCTTCTTCATAACCCAATAAGTGAAAGCGTAATTTAATTGATGGCCACATACTGTTAAACTCAAACCGGAAAGGAGCATTGAAGTGAGAGGCTTTACAGCTACTGATCTGCCGTGTGCAAGCCCAGACAGCCGAGGAGGAGGAGGAGGAGGAGGAGGCTGATGAAGGCTTGCCAGATGTGCGTCCCGCTGGTGAAACGACAGGTCTGATCTGCCTTTAATTGCTCGCCATTATACCCCCCGAGGAACGCAATTAACACACGAGGAATCTTTTGATAAATCAGAATTGAGCTCGCCGTCCACTGACGGGATATTTTATTCTAATCCGAGATGTGGCTTTATCTTCAAGAATGACTCGAAATGATCTAATCTGATATTATCAACTGCCACAATAAAGCCGGTTTAACTTTTACTAGCAATCACAGAAACTTAAAACGTTCCAGTGCATGTTTTACATTTAATAAGTTAGGGTTGGAGATAGAAGTATTGCATCAGAGATGCATGTTTTAGCAAACTCATCTGACAAGGTCATGGGAGGAAAAGGTTCATAACTTGTATTATAATGACTTGTTGAAAACAATAATTGGGGTGAGCTGTTCCAATCACCGTACAAGTGCATTTGACCTTCGCTGCCTCGTGAGCATGAGTGTGAGTGTGTTTACTGGCCCTTCACACACAGATCTGTGTTCAAGTGCAGGATGAAGTTTTCAGAAGACCTCAGAAGGGCTGTTGAAGCTCAAAAGACCGCGAAGGGTTACCAAAGGATTTCGGCTCACAATCAGAAAGAAATCCAGCACTGCTGCTTCTCCCCGCCAGAGTGATTGTCCTACAAAAGTAAGTCCAAGGACACACTGCAGAATCCTCAAACAATCGACGGAGAACTCTAGGGTGATAGCTAAATATCTGCAGGGATCACCCGCACTTGATAACGGCTGTTCCTGAGCCTACTCCAAGAAAAACACCGGAGACTGGTGTTCACGGGAGGTTATTATAGACAATAAAACACACACACAGTAAAGCACTGCTGCAACTATCAGGGCGAATCCCAGACAGATATCTACACGCTACATTACCAAAAAAACCACAACAATATATTCATTTATATTTTGCATGATTTTTCTATTTTCAGGAAAAATAAAACATTTGCATTGTGACATTTTCATGACAATTAAGCACAAATTACTCTAAAGTGTCATTTTTTGGTCATTTTTATTTATTTACTTTGTAAAAAATATTGTTTATTTTTAATAAATCTCACCATTTTTTTTTACAATAATTTGTATTATACAATTTATTATTATTAATATAATAATAAAAAAACAGATTAAGAATAGTGTGTGTGTGTGTGTGTGCGTGTGTGTGCGTGTGCGTGTGTGTGTGTGTGTGTGTGTGTGTCTAAAGTGTCTTTTATTTTTGGTAATTTTCATTTATCTACTTTGTAAAAAATACTGATTATTTTTAAGATACTTCACAATTTATATATTTTTTTTATAATAATTAGTATTATTATAAAGTCAATTATTATTATTATTGTTTTCATTAATATTACAATAAAACATACATTATTACATACATTAAACATACAAAAATATATATTATTTAAAATCTGCTTTTATTATAAATTGTGTGTGTGTGTGTGTGTGTGTGTGTGTGTGTGTGTGTGTGTGTGTGTGTGTGTGTGTGTGTGTGTGTGTGTGTGTGTGTGTGTGTGTGTGTGTGTGTGTGTGTGTGTGTGTGTGTGTGTGTGTGTGTGTGTGTGTGTGTGTCTTTTATTTTTGGTCATTTTCATTTATCTACTTCTAATATTATATTATCTAAAAAATACTGATTATTTTTAAGATACTTCACAATTTATATATATTAATAATTTTTTTAATTATTATTATTATTATTATAAAGTCAATTATTATTGTTATTAATATAATAATAATAAACAGACTTAAAATAATATATATATATTTGCGTTGTGACATTTTCATGACAATTAAAGCACAAATTTCTCTAAATTTTATTTTATTTTTGGTCATTGGTATAATAAACGTCACGGTGCACAAATATAAATAGTTATAAAATCAAGCTTAATTTCTGTATATTATTTTATGTGAATATACAATTTATATTTTGTATATTACATTTATAGATAACACTTTTGTATATGAAATACATTTTCTAATTTCTTACTTTGAGGTCAAACATCAACCAGACTACGAATGTAACACAATGTTGTATTCAGGACGTCATTAATGAGCCAAATTCCAAATTCTGGCATAAAGTTGCATAAGAAAGAAGCTGAACGTCCAGAGCAAGAAACACACACAGTCTGTAACTTCACTGGCCTGGACCAGGTGTGCACATGCATCTGTACGTGTATGTGTGTCTGTTTAAAACAAATGCTAGGGTGATTTCAGGGTGATTGGGACACTTTTTGCCATTGAGATGACTTAGAAAAAGTGTCCCAATCACCCTGAATTCATCCTATTTATGCATAGGAATACCCCCCCCCCCCCCCCCCCCCACACACACACACACACACACACGAGGCAGATAGAGCGAGCAAGAGAGCATTGGTAGACAAAGCGAGAGTGTAATTAAAGGGACGTGCCGCCCATGTAAAACGTCAATAGGGTCAAAGCCCTTTAAAAGGGCCTGGCGAGAAGAGAGGACACTTCAAGAGAAGAGTAAGGAGATAAGGCGTTTAGCACGGCGTGTTAATGCACGCATTCGGTTTGAGGAAATAAAGAGCGGACGAGGTGTCTCTGAGGAGGTCGTGAAATGGTTGATGTGTGTGAAATCCTGATTTTGGTAAAGTAGTAATTCACTCATAAATGAGAGTTTTGTCATTTACTCAGCCTCATGCTTTTCAAAGCCCTTTCTTCTGTGCGACCCAGAGTTATTTTAGTCAAGAAAGTAAAGCAAATGGTGCCTTTGATGGTTGTAGACTATATATATATAATAACCCCACTGCAGCACAAAAGCAGATGTTTAGAAGAATGGGTTCAATTCCCAGGGAATGCATGAACTGATAAAACATGTGGCTTGTAAGGTGCTTTGGTTTAAGCATCAAATGTTAAATGTATAAACAGTACTAGAGGAAGCATCATACAAGTAGTCGATATGACTTTGAAGGTGAGATGGTTATTCATGCATGTTCATCTGCATTTAATTGTGGCACCTCAAAATGCATATTTGATGTCAGTTCCAGTTGTCACATCTTTTAATTGACGCCAATGTAAACTAGCCTGACGTCGTCATACTCAGAATATGAGTCTGCTCCTGCTCCATTGGGCTGTGATCATGGGGTGTGTTTCAACCGAACCAGGAAACAAAACGCCTCTGCACTCAATTGGACAGACCTACAACCAATCAGAGCGATGGAGTAAGTGACGTGTTGAGCGACGCATAGTTGCAACTCAACTGCACACACGCTGGAAGAAGTAGAAGAAGAAGACGAGTGTAAACGATCTTTGACGGAGTTGTAAAATAATTTAAGGATACACAGAGTAGGGGAGAGCGGGGCACAACCTAACGCTTTTTGACTTTCTCAGTTTGTTTATCCACTTGGGGTTCAGATTATTTATTTATAACACATGTCTTGTACAATTATGTGGTTTTGTTTTATTAATGCAGTGTATACTTTTTTCTTGATTTACCCCGAAAGAATGGAAGTGAAATGTGACAACATGCCCCGTAGGTGGGGTACATTGTAACATGTGAGGGGGCACGATGTAACATGACCAAATAACAGCTTAAAATGTTACCTGATATAATCAAAAAAAATATACAAGACAATCTAAAATATTTTGTCAACAAAATACAATTATAAACTTTTTAAAATAAAATAATGGCAATTTTTAATCACTAAAAATATAAGCATTTTTGAGTTTGACAACAAACACATCGCTATACAGCATAGTTCAAAACATAATCATAAAAATTCATAATTTCTGAACAGTCATTATTCACCCTTTTTTCATGGTTTCTCAAAATAATTCACAAAAGTATAGAATATAATAGTGTAGTTCTAATAGGGGCTCATTGTAACGCAGTGTGACAACATGCCCCGCCTGCACAACTGGGATTTAACCCGCGGCTCGTGTGTTAGATCAGCATTAAAGAACCATCTCAACTGTTAAATAACAGATATAGTGAGGAAAATAAGTATTTGAACACCCTGCTATTTTGCAAGTTCTCCCACTTGGAAATCATGGAGGGTCTGAAATTGTCATTGTAGGTGCATGTCCACTGTGAGAGACATAATCTAAAAAAAAATAAAAATCACAATATATGATTTTTTTTACTATTTATTTGTATGATACAGCTGCAAATAAGTATTTGAACACCTGTCTATCAGCTAGAATTCTGACCCTCAAAGACCTGTTAGTCTGCCTTTAAAATGTCCACCTCCACTCCATTTATTATCCTAAATTAGATGCACCTGTTTGAGGTCGTTAGCTGCATAAAGACTAGGGCCGGGACTCGATTAAAAAAATTAATCGAATTAATTAGAGGCTTTGTAATTAATTAATCGAAATTAATCGCATTACATAAGCTTAATCAACAAAATATTGTTTATTTATTTCAGTCCAGCAGACCAGAGACTTAGTTACCCTGGTCCTGAAACCAGTCATCTGGTGGAGTGTGGGTCCTTTTAACTTTACTCGGAGTCGGACTAACGTCCACGCTAACTCCTATGTGTTTTGCGTTGAGGTGATATTTGAGGCTCGATGTGCTGCGGTGAAACGCAAATTCCTTGTTGCATAGCTTGCACACAACCATGCTCTTATCGACGCTTCCATCCTTTCGTTTTTTAAAACAAAATTTCCCAAGCAAAGCGGTCTCGTCAGCTTCTCCGTTCATGTTCACTGTGGTTGGTTTGTTGTTGTCGGAAGTCAAGAACGCTAGTTGGTGCTCCAGTATAATCGGTCCGTCGAAACTCATTCATTGAAAAACGTTCCGCGGTGCAAAAATAAGTGTGGTTAAAAATTTTTTTTTGCGTAATTAATCTTAATTAAAGTCCTGGCCCTAATTAAGACACCTGTCCACCCCATACAATCAGTAAGAATCCAACTACTAACATGGCCAAGACCAAAGAGCTGTCCAAAGACACTAGAGACAAAATTGTACTTGCAGCTTGGTGAAAAAAGTTGCCAAGCAGCTTGGTGAAAAAAGGTCCACTGTTGGAGCAATCATTAGAAAATGGAAGAAGCTAAACATGACTGTCAATCTCCCTCGGACTGGGGCTCCATGCAAGATCTCACCTCGTGGGGTCTCAATGATCCTAAGAAAGGTGAGAAATCAGCCCAGAACTACACGGGAGGAGCTGGTCAATGACCTGAAAAGAGCTGGGACCACCGTTTCCAAGGTGACTGTTGGTAATACACTAAGACGTCATGGTTTGAAATCATGCATGGCACGGAAGGTTCCCCTGCTTAAACCAGCACATGTCAAGGCCCGTCTTAAGTTTGCCAATGACCATTTGGATGATCCAGAGGAGTCATGGGAGAAAGTCATGTGGTCAGATGAGACCAAAATAGAACTTTTTGGTCATAATTCCACTAAAAGTGTTTGGAGGAAGAAGAATCATGAGTACCATCCCAAGAACACCATCCCTACTGTCAAGCATGGGGGTGGTAGCATCATGCTTTGGGGGTGTTTTTCTGCACATGGGACAGGGCGACTGCACTGTATTAAGGAGAGGATGACCGGGGACATGTATTGCAAGATTTTGGGGAACAACCTCCTTCCCTCAGTTAGAGCATTGAAGATGGGTCGAGGCTGGGTCTTCCAACATGACAATGACCCGAAGCACACAGCCAGGATAACCAAGGAGTGGCTCTGTAAGAAGCATATCAAGGTTCTGGCATGGCCTAGCCAGTCTCCAGACCTAAACCCAATAGAGAATCTTTGGAGGAGCTCAAACTCCGTGTTTCTCAGTGACAGGCCAGAAACCTGACTGATCTAGAGAAGATCTGTGTGGAGGAGTGGGCCAAAATCCCTCCTGCAGTGCAAACCTGCTGAAAAACTACAGGAAACGTTTGACCTCTGTAATTGCAAACAAAGGCTACTGTACCAAATATTAACATTGATTTTCTCAGGTGTTCAAATACTTATTTGCAGCTGTATCATACAAATAAATAGTTAAAACATAATATATTGTGATTTATGGATTTTTTTTTTTTAGATTATGTCTCTCACAGTGGACATGCACCTACGACAGTGGTCGGGAACCTATGGCTCGCGAGCCACACCTGGCTCTTTGACAAAAATAATGTGGCTCAGGTCTCTCACCCTTTACCTGATCGATAGAAAAAAAATGAGACACATCAACAGAGATCCGCTCTCTACAGAAAAAAGCAGCCAATTACAATTCCCTTGTTGTACAGCCTACCGTTAATGAAACGTATGATAATAGTTAATACTCAAGTTGTACCGGCCGCGCGTGTTCAGTGCTGTTCGCGAGTGTCACGAGTCGCGACAGCAATCAATACCCACTTACGTTTCTGTGGTAACAGCGTCTGCTCTGGGATTCAAGCAGCTGTGGCTTGTTAAAGGTAACCGAAAAGAACAGCAGCGCAAATGTAAAAGTAGGCTATATAAACGTTAATATATCTTTTTATTGAAACTGGTGGTCTGCTGTGAAAAGAGACATTTCGAAACATTTCACTCGCAGGTACTTTCGCTTTTGCCGTAGAGACCCTTGTGATAAATAAATGTGTATTTATGATAATCCACGCAGATTTCAGTTGACGGAAATAAATTATAAAAGCGTGATAAGTCGCGAAAGCGTGATAAGTTACTGACAGGATGCTGTGCACATGCTCCGAGTGCAACACGGACAAGCACAGCTTTGTCCTCGGCTGCACGTCAAATTAATTGGCTACAAAAATATATCAAAATGCCAAGCCGAGTATTCACGTAAACACAGTAGATGTAAGCACTGTGTGCATTCACAAACACTAAGAGGATTTATAACTCAACCTCACAAAGCCCTGCACAATTAATTCCATATTGCAACTTATTTATTGTTTGCTGCATATGTGTTTGTTTTTAGTTATGGACCTAATAATTACTATTGTTCAAATTTTATTGGGAAAAAAAAGCATGTTTTTTAATAATAATTTAATATTATTTTTTACTGTGGCTCTTTTGGAAAAATGCATTAACCAAAAATGAAAAAATGGCTCTTTGGTCAAAAAAGATTCCCGACCCCTGACCTACGATGACAATTTCAGACCCCTCCATGATTTCCAAGTGGGAGAACTTGCAAAATAGCAGGGTGTTCAAATACTTATTTTCCTCACTGTATAAGATTACAATAGCATCAGATTTGTCTTATTTTAAATAAACACAAAAATTGGAGATGAAAAATTAACTTAAGTAAGAAATTTACTTTTGCTGTGGTTAAATACATTTAACCACATTTAAAGATTTTTTTAATTTTGGCGCTATTTTTTCATCATTCTGGCATGTGTGGAAAGGGTAAGAACATGCGTGTTACAACTAACCCCGCGTTAGGTTGTGCCCCACGCTCCCCTCATTTCTGAGAGAAAAAGTAAAGGTGAACACAAACGCAAACAAGTTCTCAGTTTAGTAAACTAACTCAACCCAAGTGCTCTTTGTTACTGTTGATCATCTGTCCATCATCGTATAAAGCGTCTGGCTTTTAACAATGCTTACTTATAGTAATAATAATTTTGAACGATAAAGATGAGCTGTCAGACTCGCGAGTCGCAAAGATGGAGAATGACTGGAGTGACGCCAGTAGCTTTGCAACAGAGCGTCATTCTTGATCATTTTCCCCCACCTTCACCTGAAGTGGAGGAGGGTGAATTGTCTGTAGACACAGACCCAGAGTCTTATCAATGCGAGCCGCTGGCTCAAACTGCGTTAACTCCCGATGCCGATGATGCTAGTGAAGCAGCAGCGCAAGAGAGAAGGAACAGTCAAATCCTTACACTGAATGCCACTAAAAATAGATCAGATACATGCAATGTATTTTCATTTAAATGAACTGAGTCAATAAGCAGCTCAGGACCAATAAGTTCAAACCTAATATAAACAAAAAATAAAAGTTAGACTATATACGGCCAGCACGTCATGGTATTGTTGTTTCGTTACTGCGGCAACCACTTGCGTGTCAGGGTTTGAAAGTGCATCTCATGTATGAAACTTGTCTGTACACATGACGGGCGGCAATAATAATAATTTATTTAAAATGCATCTCAAAGCACTTCACAAAACATAAAACATGCAAAAAAATATAATAAAATACAAAAATACAAACATTATGAAATGTAGGATTAAATAACAATAATACAGCAATTATAAACAATTTATATAAAAGGTACCCAAAACAAATACGTTTTCAGGGAAGATTTAAAAACACTAAGTGATTCCGCTTGCCTAATCTCCACAGGCAGGGAGTTCCAGAGTTTTGGAGCATTTGATGAAAAGGCCCTATCACCCTTGGATTTAAGTTTAGTTTTGGGAACAATTAAAAGGCCAGCTTCAGAGGAGCAAAGTTCACGTAGTGGTTTGTATGGGGTTAAAAGCTCAGTGATATAAAGAGGTGTAATCCATGCTGTCAGGGTTTGTAGAAGGGATGAAGCGAGGACTCAAAGATGCAGAAATAAGGGCTTTTAATGTGGATAATAAAATAAAACAAGACAAAAACAAACTATCCCGAGGGGGAAAAACAGACTTGACTTGACTTGACTTCCAGGGAGCAGGGAAACATGAGGTAGATACGACGACGATTACGCCTAGGACTGTAAACACAAGGAGATTAAATAGGGAACAAACAAAAGAGGGTAACGAGGGAGGACAGGTGGGGCAAAGGATCCAATAATCAGAAAAACACCAGTCACGTGCTACACAACACAAAACATAACATGAAAGCACGCGGCCGATGTAAACACGAACCGCGTGCTACACAAACACACTTGGACAGAAGAGCGCATGCTCACACAACAAGACAAGCAATGCTCATTCCGTGCGCTCGTGACAAAAAACAAACACGCGGAGCATGAATGTCCAAATCCCAACACAAAACCGAAACCCAAACTAGACCGAAGTGCTGGGATCCGAACACCACGCCCCGCACACAAAACACAAGGACAGAAGAGCACGCAGCTCGAGCATGCTCAAAGCTGCGCGCTCACACAAGACAAGACAAACAATACAGGAGTGTCAGGGCTCTGTCACAAACCAAGAGTAAACTAGACCGAAATGACAGAATCCTGACACATGCAAAGCCTTGTAAGTAAGCATTAGAATTTTTAAATCAACATGGAATCTAACAGGGAGCCAGTGTAAAGATTCAAGAACAGGGGGAATATGATCCCCTGTCCGGTTTCCAGACAGAATTCGAGCGGCTGCATTCTGTACCAACTGTAGTTTGTTAAGGGTAGCTTTTGGGACCCCAGCCAGCAAAGCATTACAGCAATCAATTCGTGAAAATACAAAGATGTTAATTCGCTTTTCAGCCACAGGTAGTGACAGCATGGGACGCAATTTGGCAATATTTCTCAGATGAAAAAAAGATGTCTTGACGGTGCTCTGAACATGAGGATCAAATGTTAGAGTACTATCAAATATTACTCCCAAATTTTTTTATTTTGTTTGAAACTGAAGTGTAGAACCTTCTACGCTTAAAGCTGGAGACCCAGCCTTACGTAGCTGGTGGGGCGAACCAACGAGCATTACTTCCGTCTTGTCACTATTCAGAGATAGAAAATTACTAGACATTCATTTTTTTACCTCAGAGATACATGAAGAAAGATAGGACACAGCCACATTAACATCAGGTTTTGAATGTATATAAACCTGAGTGTCATCTGCATAAAAGTGAAAGCTGAGACCGAGTGATCTTAAAAGTTGACCCAGAGGATAAAGGTACATGTTAAAAAGTATAGGGCCCAGGATAGAACCTTGAGGAACACCAGATTGTACTACACCAATAGAAGATCTACAACCACCCATAGCGACAAACTGCTTTCTATCAGAAAAATAGGACTTAAACCAGCTTCAGAGACACAGTCTCAGAGACACCAAAAATAGATCCTAACCAATAATATCGCAAGAAAAGCCTGACAGCTGTATTATTTAACCGCATTTTCTTCATTACAATGTTAAAGCAAGTGTCAAGTAAGTTTAATTCATAATGTTTCTACTTCATGTAACATGAGAGTTCATACTGGAGTGAAGCCGTTCTCATCATGTGATTGGGGAAAACATTTCTGAGGGCGTGGTGAGCTTATGTCAGGGGCGTGGCTAGTGAGCCGTTGGAAGGACCATCCTACGTCATGATGACCCACAACGTCCAATAGGAAACTATTGATTCAACTGCAGTCGCAACCGTTCAACCTTAAGAGGGCAGCACTTATATTATAGAATTAAAACACTTTATAACCAAATGTCAAAACATTTACTTGAATCAAAGAACAGCATTAATAAAGCCCCAGTCTTGCAGATCATTAACTAAAAAAGTTGGTTCAGGGTTTAGTTACCCTTTAAGGTCCTCTGGAAGTATTCAATACCAACCTGTGATGTTCAGGTTGTCTGTGCATCAAGGCTGTGGTGTACAGAAAACAATAAATACTTCTCACTCATTTGCATCTTTTTATCTCTCAAACCCTTTCATAGACACACAAAAAACTTACACATTTTGCCCCAGCATAGAAATTAAAGTCTTTTCTGTTTTTGAGTGATGTTGACGATGATGACAAGGACAATAACATTGAAAGTTCATTCACCACACCGGTTTTTTTCTGCAACTACAA